>JABFOV010000496.1:0-37409 GCA_022817685.1 Aradophagus sp. ZL-2020 | reverse complement strand
CTTCAAATGCTATACCCAGTGATGTCCAATGATGCCAGAATGGAGACCAGTGATGCCAGAATGGAGACGCGGCTCTACTCCTTCTTCACTTCTGCCCCCGCCACACCGCCCGGCTTTTCTGCTAGGTTCACACCACGGTCCAATGAAATAAATTCAGTTAACGTAGCAATTAAGACTTGTTTTCGAGTAACTTTTAATTTATTTCAATTGATTAATTTTAAATTTTGTTCAATATATAATAAAAAAAAAGTAACCTTACTGGAAATTTCCAATTTTCATGGAAATGTATCTCTTTTTAATCACACGTATTAAAAAGAGAAGGTGTTTTGTTAAAGTGTAGAAAACTTACATTCATTCTATTGGCGGAGAAGGTAGGAAAAGTCTGGAACGCGGGTTTTTCAGAGAAATATTCGTTTGTTTTGATTGGACATTCTTATAGATGAAGTTAGCTGAAACGGCACAGCCAATGAGAAAAACACTTTTATTATGAATGATATTCGAATGTGCAACATGGTGTTTCCGTTCAAAAGACTTTTTTTATATCAATTAAGAAAAGATTATTTAATTTGAAAAGAAGAATTTAGAAGTTATTAGGTACTTAAATTATATTATATTTATTTATAAATACTACTACTTATTGAAAACAACAAAATCTTCCACTGTGAATAATCATATAAATTTTTTTTTAAAGTCAATATTTTGAATTTCATCCAACTGCCATCTCACTATTTTTTTTTTTTCTTCTGCAAATCGTATCAATAACGTTCTTTATTATTATTAGTCTCATATCTAACATATCATAGTTTAACGAATTAGAGTTATAAGTTTAATATATTAAAGTAACAGGCAATTAAAGCGAATATTTAAATGTTTTGTTTACTTCATCGCTTGAACACTTGCAATTACACTTGACACAATACCGATTCTCTTGTCGTTAACGGTTTCGATATTATACAAAAGCTTTTGGACAAGTAACCAAACTTGTTCGCAATCGAATGGATATTTTAGATTAAACACAAAAAATATTTTAAATAACAAATCGACTGCAAATTTAGGCGACGCTGCTTTCCATAGAACTTGGCCGAGCGCAACATATGAAGCTTCTATATTCGTCACGGTGGGACCAACTAGTAGAACGCACGGCTGATAAGGTAACTGCAAATCTTTGTACCTTTGGGCTCTATTTTCCAAGCAGGATATGGCATCTTCTTGCGACTAAACAAAAAAGAAAAGATTGTTTTATTTAATACTTTTTTATAATCACTAAATTATTAGTCAAAAATGGACATAATTTCGTTAGACATTACTAAAAAGTAATGAAAAATTGATTTTGAAATTGCTAACAAAACACATTTAATTTCTAATTCATGATAAAGCATTATAACTTTATACTATAACTTTATACTTTTTTTTTAATTTTTAATCAAATCTTTTATTTTTAAAACTTGATAAACCTTTCTTCAGAAGTTAATCAAAATGGAATCAATATAAAGTTAATGAATGAAAAATTTACCGGTGCCCAAATGGCAAAACCTTCAGCACATTCAGCAATAAATGGTTTCTTTATGCCTACGGGTGTTTTCACTCGTGATGTTGGGGGCATTAAATATGGTAAAATCAACACCCTCAGGCCATCTAATTCAAACGATTTTGTCCGACTATGAAAATCATAACTTTTACAGAAGGCAATGGCAGTCTCATCGCGAACATTGTTTTTTCGTAACGTATAAACATCATTGAAAAAGTTCTCCCAATTGTCTACGATGATATTTTTTTTATCTGGATATAATTTTGAAAAATCCATTTCAACCTAAAAAAGTCAAAATGTATTTATTTTATATTCAATTGAGAATATCGCTCTATATCAAAAACAGCCCTTGGAACTTAAAAGCATAAAATAGCTAAAATAAAACTACAGCATATTTATAATAAAAGTTTAACGAATACAGATATGGCCAGAATGAATTGAATAAAGACATCAAGTCAAAAAATTAGACAATAATTTTTATAATTATAATGATTTGTGAAGTCAAAGAAAAAAAAATGCAAGACTTTAACAAATAAAAAATTGTGTGCTTATTGAAGACATTTTAATAAATGCAGTCAATCGAATAACATTACCAATTGTGGTCCGAAATCCGAATCCAATGCTGGCCACTGTTTGACTATATCTTCAACATTTTGTAAGTCTGTATTTTTTGAAAATCGGTAATCAAAAGTTTCATCCCATTTTGTTTTCAATTCTTCCGATGGATCTTGATTTTTTTCTAACCAACTTATACGATCTTGAATACTTTCATCGATTTCAACTGTAAACAGAATTATGTTTTCAAGTCTACGAGGAATGATGTTTGATCATATAATAAAAAAACTAAAATTTACCTTCCGCAGTCTTAGTAGTTTGTTTGGGTTGTTGTAGAATTCTGTTCCTCCTTTCCAAAATGCCCGTTTGCCTCATACGAGTCATAATATTTCTCCACTTAGACGTTAATTTTCCTTTTGTGTTTTTCGAAACATTACCTATCGTACGAGCAGAAATAAAATATATATCTTTATTTTCGTTAGGAAGAAGGTCTACAATCGCTGAACCCAATACTTCTAAAAACGCTGGAGGTTTCCTAATATTTCTAACGTCACATCGATTTATAATTAGTGACACAAGTAAATTCCTACTACTTTCATCCAGAGTTCCTTTGTTTTCATATTCAGCGATTATCGCTTCTCCCTCTAAAGAGTCTCTTAAAATTGCTCCGATCGCCTAAAAAAATATACATATTAATATATTTTATTAAAAGAAATAATTTGTCAGTCAGTATCAGTCAGTATTGATTCTTATATAATAAAATAAATATAATATAAATTCAAAAAAACACATACAAATATTACTATTAATAATAATAATAAAAAAAAAAAAAAAAACTATTTACCAAACTGTTTTACTCATTTCAGGCTTAATATAAAACTGTAATCATACAACATATATATTTGGCAATTCAAATTATGAACTTAACACTCACTTCTTTGCAAATATTAGTTTCATTTAGTTTAAAAGCTTGAGCGAAGGGATATTTGTTGCATTCAGAACTGTCATAGAAGTGAGCATTATGTGATGTATTAGCTGCGTCTGTCATACGTTGCTTCCGGGGAGGTGATAATCTCATACTTTGTATACTCTCTGCTTTTCTCTTCCAGGAGTTTAGGTTTACCCTTCGGTTTGCTTCAGGAGGTCGGTTTGGCTGAACGTAAAGCGGCGCACTGTTATCATGATTCCGAGACAAATTCGAATTCATGCCAACATTTTCGTTGTTTGCGTTACGCATCTGATGCACATCAATTATTTCATCAAAATCAGTCACAATACTGAAAGAGGAATCTATTGATTCGATTTTTGGCTTCACATCCTCGTTTTCCGTATCAACCTGCAATTTAATAGCAACATTAATTTCATTGTAACTTTATTTTTTTGGAAATAATTTAATTAATAATTAATTAAAATATATAAATGAAAGGTTACCATATTTTCATTTAAATCTGCATCATTTAATACATCTAAACTTTTCATGTATTCTTTGGCACATTTAAATAATCTTATCCGATTCCCCAAGGACATTTTGATATTATAAATATCAAAGTCCTGGGGAGTCATCGTCACCAGGGTTTTGAAATCTATGTCATTTTCTGAAATTCATAAAAAATGTATCATTCAACCGTCTAGAAACTTTAGGCACTTAAGTACATCTTAATTAAAATTGAACAGTGCTGATGCAAGAAGATAAAATAAAATTATAGAAACGAAAACTTTTGAATTAAAATTTTTAACTCAATATATTTTTCAGCTACAATATACTTAGATAAAACATCACGTTTTGTGAATCAGAATCTTAACACACAAATAAAACAGCAGGTTTTAGTTTTATTCATAAACGTATGTGAAGAAAGTTCCAAACATTCTTTTATAAACGAATTCGAAATCAGAAAAATATTGTATGAAATTCGTCGTCACTTTGTCTATAGATAACTGGAAAACATTGAAAAACAGCACTCGTTTATTTAATTTTACATTTTTTGGTTGTTATAATGTTCATATAAAAATTGTACAAAAAAATGGAAAACAAAATTGAACCTTGTACATTTGTTTTAAATTCAAATTCGTTGATAATAAAACTTTTTAAACTTCAGTCACATATAAACGTAACTATAGTTAAAATTCATTATTTCTTAAAAGACATTTTAGTCAAACTTTCACCAAAAAAAAAACATTGGTTTCACCAATATGTTTAGATAGAATTATGTAATGTGTGATGTATTTTTATTTTTATTAAAAAACATATGGCTACTTGTAATAAAATCTATACTTTCTTTAAGTAGATATTATATGTAAAATATAACTTTGTATAAAAAATAAAAATCATTATATTAATATACACATGTATAGAACAGGTATAGAATGACAGTTAAAAATAGATCAGCCGATAGACACACACATTTACTTACAAAGGTTGAGTTTCGGGAGAGTAATATTAAGGGACAAAAGAGTGGGAGAAAAGAAAGCAAAACTCCAAACGCTGGCAGTTTTGGAGAAGACAGATAAGGCATAACAAGTGGAAAGTTTCAGCTTTTGGAAGAAAGGTAAGAAACGCATTTTTTGTTAAAAATCATATTTTGGAATATTTAAACACTCAATATATTATATACAATACGTGAAAATAACGTAAAATATATATGATATGACATACTGAGCCATATATATATGTATAGATGTATAAAATATAAATGTGTACCAAAAATTAACAATTAAATGAATTGTGTCTCACAACTACGATTATTATTTAATATGAAAACTTGAAAAATAAGAAATTGTTTCTAGACAAATTTTCTTTATTCTAGAAAATTTGTCTTAAATATTAAATATAACAAGATTTTGTGGTTATATTTATTTTTATTATTATTATGTTTTAATTCTTATCTAATTTTTATCTAAGTTTTAATTATTGAAGTGAAATATGTATAAATAAGATATAGATGTATCATTTTAAAATAGACATAAATATTATTTTCATTATTTATCAAATAATAATATTGTGTTGATTATTTTGTATTTTATATTTTACGTATTGATATTTATAGTACAAATTCTAGTTAATACAACATATTCTAATAAATTATTCATATTATATTAACATCTCTATACTTTAAAAACGAGTGTTCATATTATAATAATATATTTGTGTTTCAAAAATAATTACCTTCTCGCAATCTTTGTACCTAAGTTGGGAAAAATCTGACGTTATCAGTTGGGGAAAACTTATGAGTCATAGTTTCATTTTTTCCATCACAAATAAAAGTTCGATTCTTTAACATATAAATCTTTTTAAATGAAATAAGATTAAATATTTTATCAATACAATATTACAATAAATAAGTTTTAAAAATTATTATGTTGTAAAATAAGTATAATAATATAACTTTTTATTGAAGATTCATATTATCATTATCTGTATTATTGTTTCCATAAAGTTTTACAAGTCTCTCAATATCCCTGCAATATGATACAAAATATATAAAATATCTTTGTACGTAACTAATCATCTTTTTCTTAATTCATAAATTTTCAGATAATTGGTGCACCATGTCTACAAAAGAGGAAATTGATTTAGTCGAAACTCCAGTGCTTCCCAGAAAGAAAAGCTCGATTAGACATGTGCGTAAGAAAATGACACCACTGTTTCGAATTATGCATATTTTCAACAACACAAGTCAACCTTCTACAATTTTACGAGATGCGGAAGAACCTCTCACGGAAATCAAAATTGATTCTCCTATATATTATAATCGTTCACCAGAAGGGCAAGCTGAATTTCGAAAATATTTCTCAGACAAGACACGATTAAGACATGAATTATTACGTGAAAAGTTAAGTGGCATTCCTTCAAAAAAGACTGTTCAAATTGTTCAACACACGTCGGCTCCAAAAAGTATTAGACGTCACTTGTCAGAAGCAGCTGTTGTTCCACCCAGGAAAATGTCAAAAGAACTTCGTCAGCTGTACCTTCAGTACTTCCCTAACGAAAGGCAAAATTCGGATGACGAAATTTTTGACGAGAACACAACAAAGTCGCAGGAATCTAGTTTTTCAAGTTGTAATAAGTCTGTAAAAAGATAAACTAACTTTCGAAATTCCTAATTGAACATAATGATACTATGTAAAAAATAGTATCTTGTTTTAAGTGCAATTAATAGCATAATAGGAATTAGATTTTAAGTATTTTGTTATCTCCAAATAAAAATGTCTACAAGTTTCTTTTACTTTGAAAAAATACATGTATTAAGTATGGAATATAAGAATATTATATTTTTTACAATGTCTAATATAGAAAACAACTATTTTCTGTCAAAATATATATGTACTTCGAATTTTCTGTTTAAATTTTGTACAAGATAAAATTATGTGAAAGTTTCTAAGTAAGAAATCACTTTTTTAGATTCAAAATTGTTTTTGAACTTATTCAATTGTGTGAAGACGTATTTCTTGATATGAGTTTTGTTTAATAATAATAAGGACATTTGTTGTAAATAGGATCTAGTATAAATAAATTTGTTAACATCATTATTAAAACTGATTGATGTTTCTTAATCAACCTATTTCCTTGATTTTTCTACATTTGCTTAAACTGTAGTCTTCAGGTAAAAATGTTAATTTCTGATTCGTTGACGACTCGTCAAAATCTCCAAATTTGACCTTGAGTCATCATTACATCGTATATTTTTACCTGGGTCACCATAAAAGGTCAATATTTCTCATAAGTCAATCTTTTAATTAATCTTATTTTTATAGTTTAGTTTATATTTTTTCATAAAGGAAAGCAAAAAAAACAACATTAAGAAATTATAATAAAATAATTATCTAATACAATTTATAATTTTAATCTATTATATATTATTAAAAGCAAATTTTATTTATATTCATTGCTTATTTTTAGATCTATATAGTGGAAAGCCATCTAATTTATTTATACATATTTAGCATTTTTTTATTTATATTGTACACAGTATTTACAAACGTTGCATATAAAAATGTGTAAAAAACAAAAGTTAAATAAAAAAAGGTCGATGTTATCTTTGTTGGTTAAAACAAAAAAAAATAAATAAAATAAAAAAAGTCAATATCAATACTTCAAAAAATGTCAAATGTCAAATTGCACATTACACATAAACAAGATATCCAATCCTCATCAAATGAAATTACTCTAAAATATTGATTAAAATCTAAACTATTTGATAACAAAAAAAAAATCATGTAACGTCAATTATACGTCTCCGATCATCACATATCAAGATTAATTACATTTCAGTGAAGATGTAAACAAGTTGCACTTAGGAAGACACGAGAAAACAGAATGAATGGCCATTCCGACTTTTCAATAAAAAAGAACAAACAAAATAAAAAATAATAATAATAAAAAGCAGAAAAGCGCACTATAAAATCTCGCAACTTGACGCTTTTACGAGCAAGCTTAGAAAAATCATCTGTCGTGACGGGTAAGATAGGTTATGGCCGTAATCTACTGTCAAACGGAACGGACGGCGAGTGAAATTGCTGAGCGGGGGCTTACCAGTCAGCGTGTTGATCACCTCCTCTGAAAATCCCCAACACTCTAATTGTTGCAGAAATGACATGTTGGATTCGTGGCCCGTGTCACTATCATCGAAGCCGCGAATCGTGGCACGAGCAACGCACGATTGCAGTGCGCTCTACGCCACCGGAAATGCTTCCATTTCCTTCAAGTGGATCGCTCTTTCCGGCGAGGAGATTCCATTTGCCGCAACGAGACCGCGTGATTAATTCGACACTCGGTTTTTACCGCGATCCACTCCGCGCCTGCCGAGCGAGCGACGCCAAATGCCGATTTTTCGAACTCACTCACAGATTTACAGACGTGGCTCTTTTTACCCCTTTGCTATTACGTCACGGACGTGCCATAGGAAACGCGAAAATCATTGGCAAAAGTAGAAATATATATTTTATAAAGTTCGGCTGTCATCTTCGGACGCGACGAGCAAATGCAATTTGTCGCGCTGCGCGCGCGGTTTGAAAATATTGATTTTTTTTACTTTACCGGGTTAAAATTATTTCGTTGGGTTTTAAATAACAATTCTGACGGCGAGGGGCATCCGCTACGGCCCGTCGATAAGATGTTGAATTAAGTTTTGCTGGAGTAAATAATCAATGCTGTATAGAATCTGTAAAAAATTTTAAAATATGGTAATGTTCTTTGAACATTATGTAACATACTTGTAAATTGGATATAAATTAAATTAGTGTAATAATGATAAATAATAATAATAATAATAACAATAAGAATAATAATATTTTTATTATTATCATTATTATTACATTTTACCAAAGAAATTGTTACATCTTATGCATAATCTCGAATAAAATGAGCAGTAAATGCAAGTCTAATAGAAAATTAAGACATAAATGTTTTAAAATGTTTGTATGATAGTTATTTTTAAATAAAATAAAAATGTTCTTTTTTTATGTAAAGGAATGATTAAAAAGTCGGATTTTTTGTTCATTTTTTATTGTTATTTTTTCATAATATAAAGATCGTTTAGATCCCGTTTGACTAAACGTAACATACGATGTGGTTGCAATCATCACATCTATACATATGTACATACAAATCACAATCGTCGAAAGAAGCTTTTCTTGTATTTCTTCATCGTTGCTCACTCTCTTTTTCGCTTAAAAAAATAAAGCACGCGTGAATATACATGCACATGTATCGTCTTTCTGTCAAATTTCTTAAATACTCTGCTTTGTTCTTTCTGCAGGTATAAATAATCAATCAATAATTTGTCGAGTTACAACATTTCATTCTTTTCATTTCCTTTTTTTTACATACCAAAAATTTTATAATAAACATACATAGGCAGCTATAAGAAGAGGAAACAATCGCTCCTGGAGCCACTCAACGCATGCAAAAGTTGCACTTACACAGCCGATATTTATTGCCGCCTTATTAGCACAGAATATCAAATAATAATAATATTAATAATAATAATAATAATAATAATAATAATAATAATAATAATAATAATAATAATAATATTAAAAGAAAATATTTGAAGAATATTGATTTGCCATCACTGTAAAAACGTGAAATAAATAAAAATAAAAGAAACATGTTTTATGGCTCCAATTATTTTACTTAAGTGTAATAAAAGAAAGTAACAAGTAATAATTGACATTGCTTTCTTTTTATAAGTAATCATAATAATAATAATAATAATAATAATAATAATAAAAAAACAATTTAAACTGTGTTACCTAAATTTCTTACCACTACGTTTTATTAATCTTTTTTCACAGTTATTCTATCAATATAATTCGGTGGACATAAGCGCAATAGTTATTTTAACATTCTGTCCTAATAAAGAGTGAATTAGATCGTTGATGTACAAATGATTATCCCCATTAGAATAGTATAACTTTATAGCCAAATATAATGTTATCTTATATCGTCATAGCTGCATGTCAAAAAACTTATCATAACGATTTTGCAGCAGTCGCAAATGCCACAGTTTGCAAAGGGCGCAACTTGTACTTGTAGCTGCCGGTAGGATTCCAATTGAAAACGTCTGGTACAAGTCGCGCGGTATGAAAAGTCGTCAACAGTTTTCATTCATTATAGCATCTCATTAAAAAACATTTGTACAACGCCGGTTAGCTTGTTCGCAAACTAAGATACATTGAGACAGCAATTTAATCTCAGATTTAAACACAAAGTACAATAACAATATCTCCTTAATTCATTACATTATTACTTTATGAGCCAGTCTCAAAATCGCCTTTGAATAAGTAATTGTTTTTCGCGTAATTTGAGTGACAGATTTCTGTATTAAGTAAAACAACAACTTCGATTTTTTGTCACAAAAAGTTAATCTTAATTTCATTAAACTAGAGGGCTTGACATTGGAAACAAGTTTACTGTAAAAAATTTTTGTAAATCTAAAGCATGTGTGCTATAAGATTAAAATTCAACTTGAATCAGTAATCAAAGGGATTGTTCTAGCTTTGAAATGAAGCGATTTCATTATTTTAACTTTAATCTTAAATTTACATTATCTGTAAAAACTTTAAATTAACAAACTTTTTTACAGTGTAGAGATAACACGCACTTAAACTCACTCGACTTATCAATATCAGAGTAATAGTTTACAAAGACGTCAGTCTTGCGTCGTGCTATTATCGGCTCGAAGAGTGCCTAAGTAAATTATACACTTAGTTGATTAAAAAACGTCTAAATGAAACATACAAAAGTGTCATTACAAGAATGTCACAAACACTATGATGATACATGTTCAATAATATTTATATAAACCGCAATGCGATATATTCTTGTTTCTTTTCAGCTGCTACATTTAGATGTAAATTATTGACGAAGTAATAATCGTCAAGGGCTCGTTGACCAATTGTAAACATGAATAGGGAGTTTATTGCAAGAATTAATGAGTTAAAATATAAGTATAATACAATAAATACATACATTTTTATTGTTTTAAAAAACATATTTTGAATTATGTATACAAAATTAGGAATAATTACGAATATAAAATGAAATACTAAAAATCAAGGACTTTAGATTTTAAATTTACAATATTAACAGACTTAGTTCGTTAAATATAATGTATAAAGAATCATTTTCGCCGCACGGTAACAAAATTATTTCAACAAGAATAATTTTTTCCCTCGGTCGATTCACGTTGCTGTTGATTACATTAAATATTATTGCGTTATGTCGGTTTATAAGTAATTTTCTTAATTTTAATAGCAAGATTAAAAAAGTGTAAGCACGAACATAAATTGTGTCGATTGATCATAAAAAGAAAAGACAAATAAATAAACTAACAAACTATATAATTTTATAATCGTAAAATAAAAGCCACACCAAATTGTCTATTATTCATTTATATCAATTTCATTTTAATTTTTAAATAATTTGATGTATTCAGAATGCCGACTGATCATATAATTTTTAAATAAAACGTGTATTTTCACTGTAGAATACAAATCAAAGGATAAAAAAAACAGGAAAATTACACAATTTTATATATAAAATACAAATTAAAATGAAAAAAATACAAATTAAAATGAAAAAAGATTAAAAAAATTAAGTTTTAAAATAATTAATTTTTTCTATTATTAATCAATTCGACAATCTGTACTTATTGTAAAAATTAATGTATAAATGAGGACAAGAAATCTCTTGTAACGAACTCATTAATACTTTTTAAATTTCAATCAATACTTGTTACATTTCAATAACACTGTGAAAAAACGCTTAATCAACCAAAATCAGTGGACGACCTGCACATCATTAATATAAAATAGTTAATCATAATTACACACGCGCATTCACTAAACAAAGTGGCTGCAAATCCTACACCAAATTACAAAACTACATTTATTCTTTTCATCAATGCAACTAGTAATCCTGATAGGTACAACATTCGTATCTTCAAATACAGTTTTTGTATTCATCAGGGAAATTAGTTACGAATGACAAGTACAAATGTTGCAGCATTGCAATTTTTTCAGTGTATGTGACACCAATTGAACACTTTCATACATATATCAATGCTTCAATAGAACACTCGAGAATTTTGTTACACTTTCCCGCTACAAATCATTAACTTATCTTATTTTTCGACTGAAGCGTTGATATATACTAACAAAAATTTCATAAAATATGTTTAAAACATTTTAAAAGTCTAAGTACTTATTTCAAACTCAGAATAATTTAAAATGTGTTGAAAATATTTTATGATTAGATAACATACGTTCATACATGCATCCATTTATTTATCCAAACACACATACATACCATATATACCATACATACATATTGTATTTATATATGTATACATTTATATGTTAAGTATTGTACAAGGTGACATCTAAGCGTAATAAGACAAAACCTAAATGTATTTTTTTAAATAACACATCTCCCACTGTTGATCCATCACATTATTCACACGTACAAATTAATACTTTCGATCTTTGTTCATATGCGCGGGTGTTAACAGTTTTTCGTTTAACCAATTTTTTCAATAAATTTAAAAACAAAGTATTTTTGTTTGCTACACAATCAGAGAGATTTATTATGGATTAACAATAAGCGTGTTACTGTTGATCAGATGCTACGAATTATGGGTATACGTAATATGTAAAATGGACTTCAGGCGAGGTTGTTGAGAATTTGAAAAAGGAGGGAGCGAGGGAGGGAGCTAACAGTTTGATTTAACGAATACAAAGCACTGATGATGGTCACAGCGCGTCGCGATGATAGACCCAGTTCTTCTGCGTGTGAGTAAACTTATGCGACAACCATTGATCTTCCAGCAACTGATATCTTTCTTTACTTAAATACAAAGGTTTGCCGCGTCTGTAAAGAGACAACTTGATTTATTTGCTTCATTACAAGAATACAAAAATACTTCATATTTCATTCTAGGTAATGTTGCAATCCTCACTTTTGGCTTGGTTTGCAAAAAAATTTTTCGTTTACCTTGGTACAAAATTTATTATCATTCGTCGAAAATGATATAAAATATGGTATTAAATATATATGTATATTTGATTTATAATTTGAAGATATCTTCTATTTTTATGTAAGGGGCAATTTTTGCTTGTTTTCGTGTGGAATAACCCATATATATTTTCAAAATAACGTATGAATAAATTATGTAAAAAAATTATAAAAACTCATTTCAAGAGTACTTACTTGAGATCCCTATCTTCTTCTGCAAATTCATCAAGAAACAACGAACCCCATAAACAAGCACGTCGTCCACAAACAATTATAATGTAAGTCGATGTTACTTCTAAGAAAATTCCAGTACCACCTCCACATTCATTCGAGTGCTGTAATTTTTAATTAAAAATGTTATTAAAGAAACAACTGAAACAACGTTAAAAACATTAATAAAAATCTTACCCGAACTGTTTCGCAAACATTTGATTGCTTACAGCAACTTTGTTTGAGACAAACTATTGTGCCGCAAAGTAAACATATACTAATATCCTTTGGCACAAATTTACACTCAGTGCACTGTCTCTTATGATAATACTGAAAGAATCAAAGGTATAAATTAAATCAAATCATTACAATTAACACTTTCATTAATTTATAATCAGGGGTTCGGACCTTATCAAATAAGGGTTCCGGTTCTGATTAAGGTTCTAATTTTTTTCGTATAAAAGTACCGGTTCTGGTTCGGGTTCCACATTTTTTTTAGATAAAGGTTCCGGTTCCGGTTCCGGTTCCATATCTTTGTTCTATAAGGGTTCCGGGTCCGGTTCCGGTACCATATTTTTGTTCGATAAGGGTTCCGGGTCCGGTTCTGGTTCTGTAAATATAAGGGTTCTGAACCGGTTCTCGGTTCCGGTTCCGGTACGGTCCAAACCCCTGTTTATAATTATGATTTTTTAATGAATTAATTTTTTATATGCCTCACCGTAAATATTTTTTCATATTCCTTTGGAAGACCAAGAAGTTTTGGCATTTGCCATACAACGTGGTGTGTTTGAGTTAGCGCTCGTGCATCCTCCGGATTACGGTCAATAAAAGCGGCCAGTTGAACAAACCATAGTTCTACTTTCGTTGTATCAAATAAATCCGAATTCTTTGTTGGATATTGCCATAAACTACTAATATCCAAGTACGCTGCAAGACTATCAAATTCTAATTCGGATTTGTCGATTTGTGGTAACTCTTGTTCGTATAAATGATAACGCATTAATGACGATATTCGTAAAAATGGTAAGCAAAGAGTTTCTACTTTTCTTTGCAAGTCTTTTGCTTTTCTTTGCAATTCTTCAATGAGATGCCACCTAGGTTCTTCTTGCAGTGCCGATTCTTCGTTTTTGTCGTAAAGTTGCGTTTTCTCAAAGAAATCAATAACAGTTTCCAAAGCTGAGACAAAAGGCATCGATTGAGAACTACCATGAACATATGTCGCAGCAAATCGTTTAAAATTCTCTCTTTCGCTGGGAGTTAGCTCGCAACTTACTTGCAGCAGCACTTGATAATATAATAATTTATAAAGTACTTTAACGACTGTAGAAAAATAAACTGTAACATATTCAAATTACAGAATTAGTCATACATTTTTAATTTGTTGTCAATTGACGAATTTTGTTTGTAAAAAGTAAATACTAGTTTACTTACTTCTATCCAAGTGCAAAGGTAACAATAAAATGAATTGTATTAGTAAACAAGTTGGATCCCTCAAAAGCAGAGGAACATCATTCGAACGTAGAGTTATTGCTGTGTTGGGCACTTCTTCCATCGGAAGTTGGGTCAATTGTTGCCAGATGTTATGTGTTGACCAAGATGCTAGCACTTTTGAATGGACCGCTAATACGTGCAGCAAAGCAACTAAAATGTTTTATATATGAATAATTATTTATACATTTTAGTTGTATGAATGAACTGAATAAAGACATATTTTGGGATCAATTTGGAAATTGTAAAAAATTTTTACCCATGCAATCACGTTTTGGTGTTAGCTGTGGTGTGGGAAGAGTGCAAAGCGAATTTCTTCGTTGAATGAGTTCAATTTCAAAATTGGTTCGCGCTACAGACGTAACAAAGAGGAAGAAGCTCTGATGACTAGGTATGAATTTTGAAGGTGAACAGCAACCCATTATATCTTCCATTGCTTTTCCCATCGCAATAGATAAATTCGAAGCCTGTAATGAATAAGATATTTAATGCTTTATTATTATTGATAATACTAGCTAAATCACAAATCTAAATTATGACATTATTCCTAGGCCATTTAAATGAAAAATGTTTGGAAATGCAAAACTTTCAGATTGCGGCAATGATTTATAATTTTGCAAAATCTTTTGCAAAGTTTTGAGTATTTCTAAATGTGTAAGATAAATGTAAGAAATTGAATAAGACAAAATACTATTAAATGATTTATCAACATTAAAAGCAATGATTCAGAAACACGTGTATACTGGTAAATATTGTATTATACTCACCTTCTACACATTAGAAAATTTTACAAAAGAAAAAATATTCCTTTAGTATTCATCTTACATTTATATTCATCAACTATACGGACTATTTTGATACAGAATAAAAATAAAAGCAATTGAATTTTAATGTCAAAATCACCCATCAAATAATAACATACTGTTAGTATGTCTGAACTTAAAAAAAAGTTTTATCTGTATAACTATTACTTTGTAATGTACTAAAAATGCTATCAATATTATTTTCGTAAATTAAATGTGGATGCTCAAATTTACCGGATATTTCTCCATTTCTTTAAGAAAAACGCTCAGTTCCATAACAAGTCTCATCATAGACGTGTGCTTAGCTTTTACCATTGCAGACCTATCACCCATTTTTGGTGAAAGTGGTAGTACAGAATTGGCAGTTTGTCTACAAAAAGGACATAGATATTCGCTTGTTTCAATAGATGAGCCTTGACTTTGTTGTCTTAATGACATTAAATATGATTTCAAACAGTCGAGATGTAAATGATGACCACAGGTTTGTACATGAATACCTCCTTCCCAACCAGTATTAACCGTTAATAGCCACGCATTCTAAAAAAGAACAAAAACAAGAGATATTTAAAAGTTATATATGAATATATTGTATTCTTAAAAAATGCAAAAAGTAAGCACTATCTTTTACATAGAATTCATACTCACTTTTACATAAAAAGTATACAAGGATGTCAAAATTGCATTGTTCATACTGCATAATTTTATGAAAATTATCTTAAATATGTAATTTAAATTTTTTTGCATATAAAATATCGTAGAACTTACACTATCAAAGTGTGTATTGAATTTGGTAGTCCTAGCAGTGAAATTTGCAAGTCGTGTTCCTTGTTTGGAAATTGGTGGATCGTTGTCCGATGTGGGGAGCATCAAACGCTCATTTTCTTCTCGTTGATGAGCTAATACACTAGTTGGCTGTACAAATAATTAAAAAACGTGCATTAGTACACATAAAGTATTGCGTTTTTTTTTTACAATCAACAATGTAAATTATTTATAAATTATTCAAATCGGCTAAAATTTAATTAAAGTAACCACATGTCATTTTATAATTGATAAACATATTTATAAATAAATTAAATACCTGCAGAAGAACAATTAATCCCATTGGTTTGTCTTCTGTGCTTGGAGTGGTTTGATTACAAATAACACAGTCATATTCTTTTTTACTAACTAATGTGGTTGGTCCCTCTCCTTGGTCCCAATCCATGCCTGAAGCACCTGCTTCATCTTGAAAAAAGGAAATACAAATTTCTAAATCTAAATCTTTTTCAAATCAGTTGGTTGCAGTGTACTTCATTCATTATACAATCTGTTTTATCTCACCTTTTTCCATCGCTTGCATAAATTGCTTTTGTTTATTTGCAAATTCTTGCATGAGTTTCTGTTGCCTTTCTTTCGCTCGTCTTCGTTTTTCTTCTTTCTCATGCATTTCTCTTTCTCTTTGTTCGTCCTCGTAGTTTTTCATTTTGGGCCATATTGTGTTTTTCGTTTCCAAAATGAAATCTCTACACATTGGATCCAATCTTGCAATTTTATTTAACAGCTGACTAATAAAGAATGGTCCATCTCCAATTCGTGATTCTGGGGTCGGTTTTGTTTCTTGGCTAGAACTAGTATCATCTCTGACATTATCTTTACTGCTTCCTGCATCTGTTTCCATTTCGCCAAATTCCGATCGGTTAATCGGCTCAGGATTATAACTATCGGGTATTCCTGACAATTGAGAGTGTAATTTTAGTAGCAAAGAAATAATGCTTTGGTTAATCCGAACTGATCGTGGTTGTCGGGGTTGGCTCTGAAAAATAAAAATCATATATGAAAGAAACATGAAAAAGCCATGAAAAAAAGTTTAAATGAAATGTTTACATGTAAGTAATTTGAAATGTCTAGTGATTTTTTATAAAAAATAAATTGTAAAAAAACTTTTTTTTTAAATATTTTATTACCTGTGAAGTACGAGATCTATAATGTTTAAATGGAATAAATTCTGTAGTTATACTGGACGAACTCGACTGATTGAAGTTTGTATTAGCTGCTACAATTTCATTTCCGGCCATAACAGCAGGTCTCTGAGGAGCTGGTGGCAATGCGGGTCTACTTAAAGTTGAATCAGTCGACATACCTATCAAACAAAAATTATTTATTGTACACTTTGAAATATTCAAATTATTTACAATGGGGATCATTTTATTTAAGGTGATATAGTTGAAGAAATCGTTGGTTAAATGAAAAATAAGTATCAAATAATGCAAGTAATTGAAAGAATTGGAAACTTTTGATTGATGACTATAGACGGTCATGTATGTATATATATTTTAATAGGATATGAATGGATCATGTTTGGGCGGCCATATCACCTTAAATAAGATTATCATCTAATTGTTATGATTAAATTATAGTATTTACATTTTAAATATAAAAGATGATTTAACATATTACCAAAATGGAAACGATTTTATAAATTTTGATGTAAAGTTTTTTTTTTTTTTATTGAAAATGATATGAATGAATCAAAAATAAAATACATTATGTATTATAGCAAATGATAAAATAAAAAACATTTGAACAGTTTTTTACAGTGGAACCTCGGGACTAACACATGTCATGATTTTGACAATCTCGAAAAAAAATCATCCTTGAAAAAAATAATCAATTATGTTTATATTTTCTTACTTTCTCATCATATTTTCCTCTTAAAAATCTTAGAAGTAAGCAGTCAGAAGTAATATTTTTAATCGGTATTGTAAGCATAAACCGAAGCATTTCTTCTTTGTCTATGATTTTGTCAAGATCATACAGATGTAGCGAATTTATTTGTTAAAAGCGCACTTTCTTCATTATTAAAAAGTGCATCATATGAGAGAAAAAAACGTATGTGCATAATTGCATAGATTTTTATTAGATAGTTATTAGTTTTATACTTTATTTCTTTTTTACTTTCAATTTTACTCAGCTGCATTGCTCTATGATTAATATTGTGAATCATGCGAAAGCATGGAAGCAAATTCCTTATTATCAATCTAAATTTTAGCGAAATGAGACTGATGATATATATTTTTGAATATAATAGTGCATTTTATGTGTGTACTAATGGCACATAGTGCGGTTGTTATGTGATTTCTAAATTGTGTACACATATTCATTTAGTATATAATTCATTGATAAAGAATCATACTAATTGATGTGGTGTGTGATTGGAGTTGAGGCAAACCCTGGTTGAGGGCTGCATGCAAAACTCTTGGTAATATTGGCAAAGCATCATTTTCATTACTGCTATGTGGAATCGCAACAACTCCATCCTCAGGTAAAATATCCATCACATAATCGTCTAGAAAATATTTCATTTCATATTAATAATCATACGCGATGTCATTTTTATTAAAAAATATCCATATGAGCAATGTTTCAGTCCACGATGAACTCCAATGTAAACAGTCATTTCACTTTTTTAAAATAAATATAATCTTATTATTGCCTAAATAATTTCACAAATTAATTGTAATATTTAAATAAAAAAAATAATAATAATAAAAATTATCTGTTCCCATATTTTGAATAGAATTTTCATTTGAATTTTTTAACTAAATAAATGTATTTTCGTATATTCTTAAAATATTATGAAATTATATAATATTTAAGTATACACAGGCAAAAAATCTGTAAAAAAACATTAATTAATTAATAGATAATAGGATAGTAAGAATGTTCTACCGCTTGTTGTCGGGATGGCAGGTACAATAGAAGTAGAAACAGCCAAGTTATCATTGACCGATTCGCCACCGAATGCAACTAAAGGTAAAGCCAACACTCCAGACTGAGTTTCTTCAGTTCCATCGTCATTTAGCATGACGATTTGAGGCATTTCTTCGCGTGTATCCCATTCGAGTTCTTCCACTAAAAAAAGTAATAAGTTACATATTATTTGAATCAATTTCAATATTGAAATCGAATTAGAAAAACGGTCTACATAATTTAAAATAACGTTTACACTTACTAGTCGTGATATTTGACTGTGGACGCTGCACCATTACAACTCTGGATATAACAGTTCTCAAATTTGCTGACAAATCATTTGTTTTATAAAAACTACTTAAATCTCTGTCAGTTATTACTCGAGGTGAATCACCATTGCCGTATTGACAAAGTAGATTATCCTATACAATAAATTTTGTTATTGTACTTAGAAAGAAAATAATTATTCAAATAATTTTCAGTTTTCAGTTAATACATTATGTAATGTGTTTACGTTATAATTATAACTTTTTAATCAAAAATAAAGAATCAAAATAAAACAAATAAAAAGAAAGATAAGTATTAACAAAATAATCATAATATTTGTCGACTACAATTATGGACGCAAAGACGAATTATTTCAATTCACGAATATTTCAAACTGAGAATTATACGTTTGTTCAATGAAATTGATGTGTCGTTGTCTCTCTGTATTGGTGAATTTAGCATTAAGATTAGGCATTTAGACTTTAACTTTGAATTAATCTTTAGTGTCCGAACTTTACTTTGTTTTTTATCTATAATAATTATGATTATTGGACTATTGCCTGTGTAATAAAGATATAAATAAATAAATAAGTGAACGACCTGACTTACCGTTTGATTTGGTACTTCTGCAGTCATTACTGCTATTTCCAATAGATAGATTGTCAGTGCAAGGACTTGTTCAGAAACATTGTGACCGTAGACTGCCTTGTGTAATATAACAAGGACCATCGCATGGAAAATTTTTGACCGTAACACCAATCTAGGATCATCATAATCCGAAGAAACAGGTGCTGGATGTCGGAAAGGTGGCCAAGGTGTGGATTTGCATTTTCCAGTTTGCTTAACACTGTAGAAGATAATCATTTAGTTTATAAGTTTTTGGACATTCTTACTTCATAATCAATATTAATACTTACTATTCAGTATACCGGTCCATTGAAACTTGAAAATCACGTCTGTGAACTGCTCGCAATAAAACATGCAATGGATCATATAATTCATCCCAAACTTGAGGCTTTGGACCGTACATTCCTTGTTGCATGATATTTCCACTTGTTTCAAGATTTGGTGCTCGATATTGTGCGACCTGTAAATTAATTGACAAATTAACAATGATAGATTATAATGTCATTGTTATATTAAAAGTTTATGATTTAAATAAGGAATATTCTCATTATAGTTGTTACTGTAATGTATTTATACAATTAATACCTCTGCGAGTACAGATTCAAAGTCTCTATTCTGAGTAGTACCACAACGTTCAGGCATTAATTCCATTAGTTGACTGTGAGTTTTATCACCCATACAAAGTAAAGTGACCATTTCTAAACGAGACATTTCCGGATCTGAGAGACCTGTAAAATTATTCAATACACGTTAAAAACACAAAATACTTTTTCAGGTTTTCAATTTAACTAGTTTTTTGATTAAACTAACTACTAAAAGTACACATTACATTTGAATAAAAAAGACAACAAAAAAGATAAAAGATTATCTGCAAATATTTCTTTCCTGAACATTTTAAAATTATTGTCGCTAGTTCTTCCTTACAGTCACAATATTACAACCTATTGTTGTGCATGCTTTTACGAAAGAAAGTTTTTATTACTGAGAACAACAGGATTGAACATTGTAACAGTTTAGTTTTTAATTTAAAGGAATAAAACATTATAGGGAATGACAAATTCTTTAATTAAATTAATTATATTGAAGATGACTAGCCAGAAAATATTTATAAAATGGGCTTATTCTTACCTAGATTAGTTCTTGTGCTAACTAATGTAGCCAGAAATGTTAAACAACTTTCTAACATGGGTATATCGTGTTCACCCTCGCGATATTCATTTTGTGGTATATGATAGATTATTAAACTCATCCAATCGCGTACGTGAAACCTAAAACAAGGGCAAAACACAATTTAATATTTTGTTACATTAACAAATAATAGAAAAAGAATGTTTTATCATGAACATAAATTTTATTATAAGAGTAACATTTATCCTTTTTAAACAAATTAAAAGTTTAACTCATAAGATGACATGAAAATTAATGAAGATAATTGAAATAATAACGTACTTCTCGATAACTGTTTGAAGAAATACATTAGCGGGTAATTTCGTAGCGCAAATTTGTAGCAAATATAAATCAGCATCCACCATTGAGTTGCAGAAATTGCATTGTATGTAAGTCATTGCTTGGCCTTTGATTTGAAGTCCGTTGCGGACCCACAAACCATTTAAAATTTCATAAAATGCTACCTGGAAAAAAAACATTTTATTAAAATAAATGTTAATACAAATGTTATTATAGTTTTTAAAAACCGTGACGATAGTTATAACATTTTTTTACACATTTTTATTACATGGATAAGGTGTATTTTGACTTTATAGTCTGTTTACTCAATAATGTATGAAATTTAATAAAATGTTTATACAAACACATTGAGAATCACATAGATTAATCAAATATTAATTACAGTGTTATCAGAAAAAAATTCTGTTCTGGAATGAGCATAGTAAAATGAGACTTTTCAGTCCCAACATAAATTTAACTTCACTGAAGATCGTATGTCTGTATATTTTATACAAATTTATATTAAACAAAATATCCCATATTGTATATATGATAATATACCATTCTTTTATATTTATATTAAATAAAATATCCCATACTGTATATATTCAATCGTTCGATAAATCTACATTGCAATAAAATTATAAATATTTTATTTATGTATGTAAAAATAAATATCCCGAATTTGTTTAATAAGTATGTTAAAATATGTTAAAATTAGTAATGTTAAAATATGTGATAAAATATGTTATAATTCATATTAATCTCAACAATAATCTTCAAATTTCTATCTTCAAATTTTAAATTGAGTTCCTTAAATTCCGAGTATTAAAAGTACCACTATTCTCTCTCTTCCAATATTAAAAAACCATTCCTAGTCCCAACAAATGAATTACTTATCATCAAAGTCCTACAAACTTTGCATTTTACTAATTTTGTCCATGAAAAGAAAAACAAAATGAATAAAGGGGAAAAAAAGTAAAAAGAAAGAAAATCTAAGTCCTCTTTCACTAAGCGGCGCATCAAAGTCGCCTCACAAAGAGCCCCTTAATTACTTCTCCGTAATCTGTCTATCGCCGACATCCCTCACTCAAAACTTCTCATCCGCTTATCTGTTCGCTCTCCAGAAAGCCGTATCAGCCAATCTAACGGACAAGCCGAGTAAAAGTGCTACGAAAACAACCAATCAACGTTTCGCTACAAAAGCACGACGGTCGTCGGCCCAGTTAAACGGCTTTGAGAATACCTTCACGATATCCACCGACGACGCACGACAAGAGGCTTGAATACAAAGCAAGCGACGCAGTCACACGTACGCACACACAAAGATCGTCGACCCAGCGGTCCGTCCCACCGAGCCGTCTGCCTCTGCGCAATAGGAAAGCCGCTGGCGTAGCTCAGTACCAAACAACCGTCTCCCAGGCAGAGTTCCAGGAGCTGGCGAACGCGACGGAGTGAAGAATCTTTTTAATATTATCAACTGGAAAACAGTCCGTCGAACCGAGAACGGATTCCGAATCGACGAAGAGAATACGATTCGTTTGGAGGCTGAGCGATGGCTCGCCTAACGGTCCTTTTCGCGGCGCTCTGCTGGCTGCTCGATGGACCGGCCTTGGCGCTGGAATTTAGAAACGCCGAAGAAATCCTCGAATACGTTGAGAACAATGTCAACGTGGCGGTGGAGTCCTGGCGAACGAGAATACCCCAGGATTTAGGCTCGCCGGAGGACCGACTGGTGATCCAAAAGCGCGCCGAGAGCCACCTTCTCAATGCCGTCAACGAGTTGTCGTTCAAGCTTGACGATATCGAGAGGACCTTGGATCACCGCTCAGAAGCTGTTGGAAAGGTGGTCCAGCGACTGCCCAACCGGACGAAGCTTTTCATTCAGTTAGAGACTTTGTGGACGTATTTGTTTTCGATCGACCAAGCCTATAACGAGTTGCTGCGCTATGTACGCAAACTCGTCGACAACGATGAACACGAACTTATTGCCTTCGCTGAGAAGATCGTCTCTCCGAGCTCCCATTCCATCCAAAGAAATATGTATAGTATCTTTAGTGAGTTCTGCCGCGACATCCAGAGCTGCGTTTTGTATTCGTTGTTCGATGAGATGAAGGTAAGGGGATCTGCTGGCGGAATCTCGATGTTGGGTTTTGGTGGAATTTATCTGAATGTTTGATAGGTGATATAATTAAATTGTTGATAATTGATATATTAGAGTTACAGTTGAGTATTTAGAGATTTAAATTAAAATTGTACAGAATTAAAAGAAGAAGGTTTGAAAGAAGAAGTAATGATTTTATTCAAATATTGAAGATTTGTAGGTAGTTTGTCAAAGAAATTTTGTACTTCTTGAAAAATTGTTGAATTTTTTAGTTACATTTTCAAATTTTTGTTTTCTCATTGTAGTAGGAAAGAACGTTTTTTAACAGTTATTGTTCTTTTAATTTCAATCTTTTTATATTGTCAGTGGAAATCAATGAAAATTAATTCATTGTATTATATATGTGGTTGGAAATTCTTTGTCTGATTATTATTTACATTTTTGCACCTGTTTGAGTGTGCGTATGAATATTATAAAATTATGATTTCAATATTACATTTATCGAAAACTCGCAAAAGCTGGACAAATAAAAACGCCTTCAACATCTGGTTCCTATCATACAAATCAATAAATAACGTAAAATTTTTCTTTTAACTTTTATAGAATTTGTTTTTCTATAAATATATAAAATATTACTTAAAACCAGTAGTTCCTAGCAACTTCAATCACTGAATTCTTTCAAATAAATTTCATTATAAACGTTCATAATTCTACAGAAGATTGTAATGACACGAATAATTTTTTACTATCTCTCTGTGTCTACTAAGGTTAAAATAAGGACAATAAGAATTGCTCCTGTAAAAGCGCAATTTATTGCGAAATCCTATTCCTGCATAGTAATCAATGCAACTTCCCAGAGAATGTTCCCGTCCATTTAAGTACTTATTTAAAAAGTTGAAAATAACAATTGTGATAATAAGAGTGCAGTTTTGTGGAATCCATGTACAATTGAATTTATTTTGAGCCAAGCAAAAGTGGGTCGACGATTAGCATAACAAATAGGTCAAATTTTATTCGACAGTCAGAATGTCGATAAAGAGAATTATAGTTACAATGATACTGAATAAAAAAAAACTTTATAGTAGTATTTCATTTGATACTTGAAAATCAATATTTATAAAGTGCATTTTTTTCACTTTTATTGCTTACAGAACAAATGATTTTATAACCTCGGTAATAAAATATGTGGTGCTTCTTAACAACTCATGAATAGAAATAATTAGTTTATACCAAATGATTTGATTGATTCAAGTAAATATTAAATTTGTTAAGTATCAAATTCGCCAAATATCAAAACAGATATTAAGTCTATTCAATCAAAGTTTAAATAAATCAATCATTATGTTATGTTTTACATTTTACATAACATATAAAAAAATTAGATGCAGTGTATTTCTATACAGAAATTTATGATTTCAGTAACCTGACTGTTGCGAGACAACAGATCTTTATCGTTCGACTATTCTTTCTTTTTTCTTTTACTCTTCAAACTAAAGAATATATTAGGATACGCGCGTGTAAAAATCATCGGAAGTAGCGCAATAATAAAGTGGCGTTTTGAAATCAGATACTGAAGGTAAAGTATTATGGAATATGTATCTGTCATGGAGCGTGTTTATCAGCTATTGCACTTATCTCAAATGACACTTGGAGGGGTGAAAGTTTGAATATTACTTGATGACGTATATGAAACGTGTTTTATCATATTAAATCACATTTTTTTCATATTTTATTAAAAAAGAAAAAAAATTATTGACTTACATTACTTTTAGTTTAGTTCTAATAATTTTAACAATAATGGTAACTAATGTATTTTGTGAATAGTTTCTTTTTCTTTTAATTAAAAACATTGTGTAATATTTCAACTACAATGTAATATTTGTGTTGAAACAATTTCTAAAGATGACAACATTTACTTTAATTACATAATAAAAAATCTCAAGTAAAATCTTTCTTGTACTTTATAATTTTAAAACTAAAAAGTCAATTTTTTCATAAATGTACAATTTCGTGTAATTTAATCAAAGTTAACGACATACAATTGTTTTACATCCGTGCATTATTTTGCTCGAAATGACAGTATGCCCAGAAATTGTGTGTCGTTCCGTACAGCAAAGTTTTTCTTTTTATCCGCGTACCATACGTTTAATGCTAAATAATTTGCGGCGTTTAAGTTGAACGTCTCTTTTAGTTTACGTCACAAGTACGTGTTCTGTTTGCGAATGTCATCTCACTCACTTCTTTTCTTTTTGATTGTTAATTATGGTTTTTAAATAATGTATTAATTCTTTATATATATTAATAATTAATTATTGAAATAAATATTAACTATTTATTTATATACTCATATAACTCCATTAGACTCCCGCAATGATTTTGAAATAGATGTAGGCCAGTTAAATATAAAGTCAACGTAAAAAGGTACTTTAAATTAATTCATATGGTGATATCAATAACTCAAAACATTTTAAACGAAATTGTAACAAATGAGAGATATTTTTTACAATTCTTAGAACTTTAGATTTACTAGCTGAAAGTTGAAAATATATAATTTAAAACCAAACAGTTTGCACCGAGTTTTATGGAAAAAAAAAAAACGGTTATACATTTTTATGACGATAACTTATTCTCAGAATTTCATGAAACTTTCTACTTTTGAATAATCAAATAAATTATTTTTACTATTTTACTTGCAAGAAAATACACTTTAATAATTTTTTTGTTTATTATTCATTTAAAAAAAAACTTTATATGGCATTTTAAACATAAATATAATGTAAAAAATTAATCTCAATATGAATTATAATTTTCAGATGTGTGTTACGATTAAAATTATAAGAATAGGTCACAGTGGTGAGTTCACGATATTACAGTCTTCCTCAATTTCATTTTAACAATTTGCAGTGTAATCGATGTTTAAGTTACGACAGAATGCAACAATGCAACATATTATATTTTATAGTACGGTACAATCATAAAATTCATTTTACTTCACATTCTGAACCGAGTGGATTGCAAAATTAGGGGGCTACGTTACTAAGTATATATAATATAAAATACTGATTTGCATTGCAACATGATTTGAAGACACGTTTGTAGAAAAATTGAAGTTTGAATCGCAATAGATTTTATAATCAAAATTTGGTGGTATTTTATTTCAAGTACTTCATAATAAATGGTCAAACTTTATAAACAGATTAACTTTCTTTTGGTATTGTCGATCATCTTTTCAGTGAAGTATGTAAAATTGTTTAATGAAAGAAAATATACATAAAACATATTACTGCGCAACTCCAACGTTGAGTCAGCGCGAAAATAATTCTGATGATGTTTAATTAAACTTCTTCGAAATGTGGAAAAGAAGAAAGACCAACGTTCCTAAGCAATTTGCCTTTTCTTATGCAAAGTGAATTAAATAAATATACAAGAAATCACTCTGTATGCGTCACTTATTTGTGACCATAATCATTCCATTTATTCAAACCAATCAGCAGAAGAGAGCGACAAAACACATCCGAATTACCTACACACCATTCATTTTAATACGCGCTGAATAAAATACGCATCGTATTATTTATTTTTGGTCGAAGTTGTTTCCAAATTCCTTGGAATCGCTATAAAAGCACCAAAAAGGAATTAAGGAAAGGAAAAATACATATCTGCATGTGTAGAAATATATCAGTATGTACAAGTGTTGATTCGAAAACCGGAATAACGTCGAAAGAGAGAAAAAAAAATTGGCGATTCGATGTTGCTGAGCCAATGCATCGGTCACGGCCCAACGTGGCGAATCACGTTACACGAGGGGCATATGAACTGAAAGGGACATGCGCCTGGTACGCAGCCGATCCATTAAAAGGAGAAAGACAAAGGCGAGCAGGAGCGAGCGGAATTGCCACCAGTTGGCATGCGAACCAGTGCGTTCGGGGGACCCGTGACAGTCGGCTAATAACTACGCCGCTCGTCGGACAAAAACTTACCACCTGGTTACGGTACGATAACTCGATGGAAAACGCGTGTTAACACTCAAGCCTAGTGGGATCAACGCCGGAACCATTTTTCAGTGTGAATCGGTGCCCACTTTGCAACGAATCTCACAATTTCATAGACTTTATTACCGCGATTCGAGAAGAAGGTTCGACTCAGTTTCGTGACCAGTTTGACAACTGTGGGAAAGTGATTTTACATGTAGTGTATTTGTGGTGGAATTTTGTTTTGACTTTTTAATAGTTCTGACACAATTATATGTTCATTGGTCTTTAAGTTTTTTCTTTCATTTATTTAATTTTGATTATTGTAAACAATTAAGGCATTTAGGAGATGCATTTAAATTATTAAATAATTTTACAGTCACTTTGTGTTTTTGCTTTTTTAACTTTGTAAAGTAAATTAGGTTTGTTCTTAGTTGAACTTGAATATTTGCAACATTTCTGTACATTTTAAAAGATCAAATGAGGAAACTCTTTGCTATTTTATGATGTTCTAATGTTTCATGTATTACAACAGTGATATGATTATTTTTTAATATTTTTCTAAGATTACTTTGCAAAATAAACCTGTGTACATGAGAAATATCAATAATAGATATTAAACAGATATAATGTCTGAAATAACAGAAGCTTTTATAAATTTAATGATCTTTTCGTGTTTACGAAAACTTAGTTTTGTTTTATCAAGCTTCTAGACAGTGCATGTAACAACAGCACGTGTTGTTGCAGCAACTCCCGTCAAGGATTACTTAATTTTTAAGCCGACAGTTTCTCAGAACGTAATCGGCCGTCGCGTTCTCACACATAGGCCTAAGTGAACTTCACTTCATTTACATGAAATCGCTCTGAAAAGTCTACTTTCTGATTGAAATGAGTCACTTTAACACAAAACAATCCTTCTTTAAGTACAAATAATTACAGTCGACCTGCAAATCAATTTTGCATGTTTCAATTTGAATTTAAAAAAACTTTTCATACAACAATTTTGGTTTTTGTTAAGTGCAAAGTTATCTTTGGTAAAAGAAAATCTTTGAATATTTGTCGTATCTTCTTGTTATGGTACCTTTAATATTGAAATTTATTATATATATACTGAAAGTTATTATAAAAATGAATAATCATCCAAATTATTGTATTAAGTCGTAATAAATCACCATTCGTTCCAATGAAAGCAATGACACATGATATCAATGAGACATAAACTTATTCAATCCTATTGCTCAATCAAGAACACTCATTTCTAATTAAAGTTTCATTGAGTATTTACCCAGGACAAAGGTGCAGTTTGAAGCTATTAGTTTTTCATTACATGTGAACAATTAATTTGTAGGAAATACACATCAATTTTACTACAAATATCAATGAATGAACGGTAAAAAAAAAAAAAAAAAGGTTGAAAAAACGGTAATAGAACAATTGTCTTTTATAATTTTATATAGTTTATATTTTCGAATGAACAATCATCTCAGATTAAAAATAAATTTTCAATTTCTTTTTACATTATACATGCGACCTTCTGGTATTTCTTTTAAATTCAACTAATTCATTAAACAAAAATTTTTTGTAGTATGCTTCCTGTTCACAATATGAATTTAATTGCATTCAATGACTCTCTTTACCAATGATCACAACAACTTCTGAATGCACTTTAGTTGTGTGCGTAAGTAAAATGGAGCATTGTTTTGTTTTAATGAGATACTGGTGAAAATGAGTCAACCGTGAACGTGCGCGAGCAGTCGTGAAGAAATTTCGTTGCGAACGCACGCCTATAAAGAAGTATCGGCTGATATAACGCGCGCTAGACGATGTCACGTCCTTGATTGCAGATAACAGAGATTGAAGCGACAGCGATCCGACATTGAACATTAACTGCGGCGAGTCGATTCGATTCGTCGCCACGGCACTGGAATGCGCCTGAGGTTCCGCAGCTCCCACGGACAAAGAGCATGACCAACCGCTGAGGAATCACGTCATCTTAGACTTGCGGAAACTCGAAAGTGTCTCCAATTCGCGATAAAAGTTCATACGAGTCCAAATGAAAATTCGTTGCTTGTAATTGTGAAACGAAAATTGCTAGAGAAAGGTACAATATAAGAAAACATATGAAACATTTAACAACTATTACCAAGACAATTCGTGGTCATCAAATTTAAAATACTATTTAACGTTAAGCTTAGAAAAACCCTTATCTTACGATTTCTATTATCAACTTATTAACTAGTTCATAATTACCTTAAGTTGAAAATTTCGAGTCTCAAAGTCTGTACTTGGAATTTATAGAAACTTTCAACGCGGAAAGTCATTAACAGCAACAAAAAAACAGCAAAATGTTTGGAAAAGTGTTGTTGTGTTGGCTGAGCGTTGCTTGCATTGCGGCAGTGACCTCGGAAGATTTGTCAGTGGTAGACACCCTTAGACAGGTGCTTATGGAGATGGATGAGAAGTTGCAAATGGACTACCGTTCCAAGGTTCTAACGTATATCAGTGTTCTGGACAGATACTACGAATTTGGTAGACTCGTGGAAGACGTGTTTCCAGTGCATCGCAAACAATACTTCAGTGGTCTAAATTCCATGAGTTTATGGCAAAGAACCAAGTCCGAAATTGAAATTATTGAAAATCTGTACGGGCGTTTCAGGCAGATGCAAAAAGATTTGATGGAAAGGGACAGTCCATTCCAAATTGAGCAGTGGATCAAATTTGCGGATGTCGTTTTGAGTGATCCTTCTAATAACGTGATATTGCGACTGATTCATATCACTGATATTGTGGTGTTCGAAAGGCTATTCTATGATGCGATCAAGGTATATACTTGGGAACGTAGATAAAATGTTGTTTTCTGCTGAACAAATGTACGGATTTTTTTAATTTTCATTTTTCTTTTTTGTTGTTAAGTCGAAGTGACAAAAATAAGAGAAAATACATGGGGGGGGGGGCGAAATACATGTAGCAATTTTTAGAACTTATACTGCAGTGAAATAATATGATTGAAATTATTATAATCTGATTTGAAGCCACTATGGCAGAAACAAATACATAAATTTGACGTGAATTAATGACATCCAGGGTCAATAGAAAATATGGTTTACTATTATAATATACCTATATTGGAACTAATGAAATTCTGAAGAAACAAGACAATTATACAGTTTTTTAGAAAATTAAACTCAAGACTTTTCAATTACAGCAAAATGAAGCATTATTGTGTGACACAAAACAATCTCCACAACAGCTGATGTACAATCTCTATAATAGTATAGCTTTAGCAGAAATGAAAGGATATGCCATGATGCAGTTTTCGTACAATATTTTGAGATTATACAATAAGAGTGAGTATCTGTTTTTCAATTTCCAAAATATTTGTTTAGAAAATGGAATATAGCATTGAAAACAAATATCTTTTTTCTTCATTGAAATTAAACAAAAACTTGCAATGATTTATTTGCTTGAATATAATTCATAACAATTCGTATACGTTGTATATAAATTATTGCAACACTGCTAATGTGTTCCAAATAAACAAGCATTAGATGTATCCACGGCCTCGTACGAATGTAATTAACGAATTAAGACGAGGGTGTGTGGGCTTAAGTAAATAGCCAATTAACGTTCATTACGTATAACAATACTTTTGTTCTTCGCAGAAAACTATACACAGGAAATAAAGAATTCAAAGAACGATTACGCTCAAATGGTAATCGAAACGTTGAAACATGTTAAAATAGCTATGGTGTACGCATCTAAAGAAATCTGGCGTTGTGATCCGTACGAACACAAAGAAGGTAACAAAGATAGTGTGATAGAGACGATTGAATGAATAGAAGTAAAAATGAAAATAATCTTTTTTTTCCTTTTTTGTTACAAAGACTCAACGTACACAGAACTCAAGGAGGTCTTCCAAGGATACATCGTTAACGAAGTTGATCTGAATCCCTCTGGCACTTGCATGGAAAATTGTGCTTTTTACACGAATACGAAAATTCATCATTGCTACGCGTCGCAGTTCTGCTCCAGACAACAAAGGTGCAATGGCAACATCATTAAGTGTCAATACATTGACTCTGATATGTGGATTTGTCCAGCGGTTAGTTGATTTTTTAATCGTGAATATTTTACAGAAGAAAATATAGATTATAAAGATGTGCAAAGAGTTTGAAACATTTTGATTGCAATTATTTCAAATTAGCAATTTTGCCACCGATTGCAAAAAAAAATGAACAAACTTCCAGTACATGTTATTTAGATATATCCTGTAGTGTTTGTACACGAAGAAAAATGTAGTGATAATATTAATGATCACATTTCTAATGGATGTTGTATTGTTAATTTTTACAGTTAATTATCCTTCAAAATATGTTATAGGCTCCTGGATCTTCCAGACGTTACAATTACATAGAATACGAAAACGGAAGACGTTTTGGCCATGATGAACAACGCAGCTGTCGAAAAACTAAAGTAGACAGCTGGTGGCGATGGCTGTTCTGGCATTGCAGCTATTGTTTCTGCTACTGCGACGACGCAACAACCAACTCCGACAGATATTTCAATTTGAGAAGCGTCACATCCGATATCGATCGAAATAAGTGAGGACTCTGACTACTGTTGAAGATTTAATTCAACTCCACTAAAATTATGCGTAAATAATTAACCATTGTTATCATTTTATTTCAGAGTCATAGTAGGAGTCAGGTTCCAAAAAGTAAACCACATAGTTCACATACAAATAAAAGAAGGAGTGTTAAGATCAAAAGGCGAAATAGACCCTGAAACCGTAAAATGGAAGCCAGTGGACAATTACACCATCAGCCAAAATGGCGTTAAACAAGGAGTCGATTATCACATGATCGACTATCAGAAGAGAGCACTTGATTTGGATGACCTTGTTCCAGTGGCAAATGATCAGTTGTTAACAGGTAAGTGAAAGTGACGCGAAAGTGAAAGATACAAGATGTAAACATTGATGATATAACTGTGTTACTTTCAGGACTAAGATTTAGATTAGTAGGCTCTCATTTGAACCTTGAAATCAGGACTACGCCATTCAATTTCTCGACTGGAAAGTTGATAAAAGACAGAAGTCATTGGCATTCCAATGACAACACCGATGCCGATGGAAATGCGAGCGAGCATTTCAAGGGACGAAGGTATGTAACCTATTGCTCAATTATTAAACGATGATGGCTGAACTGAATTATTGAATATTTCTGTTTTTGTTTTTAGAACCGAAGTGAATCTGGAACAACGAGACATTCCCACGCGCTTCAGGTCTAAGTCACTGCCTGATTCCGAGCCAAACATGTACCTACTTTTCCACCCATCCGACAAGGAAATGGATGCTGCACAAAGTACAATTCCATTTTTGGACATTCAACCAGTCGAGGTGGATCCCCCGACACCTGTATCTGGCGCTGGAATTTTTCACAAGGGTCAATCCAAGAGCGGCGGTTTCATAGCCCTGAAACTCCTCACGTACGACTTTTCGAAACACCTGAATGCAGAGTTGCCGCACAACCCTGTGTCAGTAATTGGCCTGAGCAACGAGATAAATGCTGTTTGAGCTCGGTCTTGCGCTATAACTCGTGATTTAGCTTGTATTTCCTTCGTAATAAGTTATTCTTCCTTAATGTATTCCGATTCAATTGACAACAATGCCGAGTTCGCTTAGAACAAGGGAATACCAAAAATTATAATAATTATAATTAATTGTAACAATGATGTTGAAATAGATTAACAAACACCCTGTGATTTCTTGTCGAAAGTAAAGATCTGTATAGTTGGGTGCCATGAGCTTTCACAGGTATTTTTTGTCATGTAAATATTAATTACAGTAGTATGTTTAATGAAATAAAATTTTATATAAAAAAAAAAATAACGGGGAGTGTAGATTTGTCATTATACCTGCCATATTTCTTGGTACTTGTTTTTGTGGATTTAAGTTAGTAAAATTTTGCATAAAATCATGAAATACTTAATTACTTGTATATTATTTGCATCGTGCTATCATTTTGCTAAGTTACATTAATAACAGCAAACTATAATATACATTTCATTATAAATTTTTGTTGAGCACATTTTAAATTGAACTGAATAACGTAAGTTTTTTACTGTTTTAGTAACATGACAGTATCAGTAGTCGTTTATGCTTATAAGTAGAAAATTTACAATTTCTTAGATTAAATTTATTTTTTTATCATGAGTTATTCATAAAGGTTTTTTCCCCCTGTTTTATGTTTAGCATAAATGTAATTTATATATAACTCTGTAAAACAAAAATGCTTATACTTTTTTATCAGCTCAGGTATATTTTTTTCATTGATGATTTTGTTTTCTAATGTATAATAGTTATTTAAAACTGTCGGTAAGTTATCTAACAAAAAACAATAATTGTAATAAAGATTTAATTGTATTATGTTATATTACTAAGTGATAACGTATTTTTAAAAATATTTTAAAAAATGTGTAAGTTTTAAACTTTTAAATTGTTGTAATGACAATTTTTTCTCTGTTTCGTTTTAAAGTTTCTTTGTCCTTTTATTGTCTTTACTATATAGAAGATTCTTATACTTTAATGAGTTAAATATTAAATATAAATAAACTTACTTGGATTCTTAAAGGATGCATCATGAGGAGATGTAACATATCGTTTGGCGGCAACAATTCATCCAGCTTTGCACCTTGTTGCCTTATTGCTTGACACATAAATACTGCAAAATATCGATGAAGTGGAACGTGGAAAGACACTTGTAAACTGTCGCTCTGAAAATAAAAATATTTGTTTAGACGTGGAGTTAATTATAAGGAGAATAATGTTTGCTTTCCACTTTGAGTTTTTTTTAATTAAAAATTAACAGTTGAAATTCAAAAAAATTTTATGACTACACATTTTTTATATTACAAGTAATTCATAATATTATTAAATCACTTTTAAATACTTTTACATTGTAATTTTAATGCTATTATTAATTCTACTATTTTTTTTTTTACACAAGTCAGTTAATGAAACTTGTAATTACAATTATTTATATTTTACATCATAACTCTCATAAAACATACCACGTTAGGATCAGTGAAATTTACAGCATCTAACCAATCTTGCAATGCAGTTAGGCAAAAGTTTAATACTCTTTTGCTCAGAGTTGCACTTTCAGGTCCGTGCAGGTGTGATACTAGTTGCCACATTGGATATGAACTAGCTTCCAATTCAGCACTAAACGCTGCATAATAAGTGTTTGATTCGAATTCAACGTGTTGACTCAGTTCTCTTTGGTTTACATTCATACCTAAAAGTCAAAGGTATATTTTTAAATTTATAATTCATAATTTAATTTGATTAATTTTCATTGAAAACGAAATATTACCTTGAAATAGAGATAGAAACTCAAACCACATTTCCAGTAAGGTGTCATCACTCATAAATCGTTCAGCTACTGGTTTGTGGGACAAAACATTATTCAGGTCTGATACCAAAGGCCAGTAACAATGTTCCTTCATAACTTGTCTACCACAATCGACAACATAATGGAAATTTTTGTCGGGATCTGTAATTTGTTATAATTAAAAATTATGAATCAAACCCAGTCAATAAATAATGCATAAACTTTTTATTGTTTTATAAAGACAAACTAATACTTACCATGCAGTGTGTTTTGAATTAGTATTTTACTCATCATATATTTTAAACTGATAACCATGACATGTAGTAATTTCAATTGGTCTACCATACGCAAGGCGAGATCTTTATTGCTGAATAGCTGAAATATAATTTTGTTTATTTTATTTACATTTTTTTTTTATATTTAACCTTTTATAACTATATTAATGTAATTACTACAATTTTAAACTAAAGGGTTTAATCTATAAATTACTTCTTTAGTACAATTAGAATATGACTTATAAGAATTAGAGTGTTGAAATTAAGTGTTGTGCACTTGTCAGAAATAATCTTGATGAAATCTACATTCATTCACTTGTGTAGCAAAATATAACTATTAATGTAAAAAAACTATTATTCGTACTAAAAGTATTTATTCACAATTATCATTATTTTTTTTATCACTTATTAATTCTCACCTGAACGCTAACGTGGACAACTCTATTACTTAAAGTGTCAGGATCAGTCGAACGTTCGAGCATCATAGATATTCTACTATAATGCAGAACGAATGCGCGAGTTAGTGCTTCTTTATAATCAGGATCCGGTAGCATGTGCAATAACAAGCACACCAGTTTCTGAGGAAATTCATAAGCCACTGTCCAGAACATTAATTCCTCAAGGAACGTTGTATGCACTAGGTGTTCTTGTAATGAGGCGCATTCTATAATATAAAATTAACGCTTAAAAACATAATGATCATACATTTAGTATTAAAATCTAATTTATATTTGCCAAGACATATATCAGACGTTCGCTCAATAACTATCACTCAAAAAAGAAAAAAAAAATTATAAAATAAAAGCTAATTTCTAGATACAAGTTGATGTGTATACACAACTACATTTATAACATTTTTCTAAATCATAAAAGATATTTAGGTACATAAATATTTCTTTTTTTTACTTTTACTTTATTTTTATACATTTCTATATGAACTTTGAAGTTAAAATTTCGTCTCACATATAGGCCTGCAAATTCAAAAAGAAAATTGATCTTGTGTTTGAACCTTTGTATTCGTCTGGCGGTTCTGGATTAGGCAAAGATTTTACTGCATCTTGATAAATCTTATTGGAATCTTGACAGTAACTGTCATATTCGGATTTTCCTGCGAACGCTGAAGGGTCCATGAGACCGCGATATTTTTGTGGATTTGTCAACGCTGACGTCATAACGCGTCTCATCAATGCTCCCATGTTATTCAAATCAAGTAACATTGTCAAGTAAGCATCTACATCATTGATTGCACTTTTGTAGACAGCCACCCCGGGTTTCCTATAAATTGAAACAAGTTCATGAATCACATAGTTTTTCTCAAATTATCTACCAACGTAATTCAACGTAAATTAACGAATAAAATTCTAAGCAATGAATTGTAGTAAATAGCAAATTGACGTACGCATTTTCTCGAAGATGTTGAATCAGACGGAGAATAATTCTTGGCATCATTGCCTCAGCGACGCACATTAAATTAGATGGAACATCTAATTTGCTGGCTGCAGCTTTTGGGCCGTGTTTGTCACAAAAGCTGTAATAAATTTCGTTTTAACATTTTTACATATTTTTACTGATTTGCATACATTTATTAGCTAACTTATTCAGGAACTTGTTATTGAAACCAAAAATGTATAGTGAAAATTAAATAAAAACTTTAAAATTTCTTTGTTATTTAACAAAATAATATATTTCATATACCCTAACACTTCTATGATTTAACAACGTGTCATATTGTTATGAAACAATCATTCATTTATTTCTGTATGTTTGCAATTACCCAGTTTCTTTCATTACTGAAGTATCCCCGCAGTCACATGCTCCACCAGCTTGGCTGAGAAACATGTTGAAGTCATGACGATCGTGGTTTCCTTTTTTGAAACACTCCGTACAAAGGGACATACACGGGGAAATGCCACACGTACGACAACGATAAGCTACGAAATTTGGTGTCCACACTAATCCACATGTCGTTGCGTTATCATACATTCTTACTGTAAACAACAAAACATAAAGTTAATAAAGAATTTATATTGATACATGTGTTTATTACATACTTAATCAAATACGTTTAACGCATTAAAGTGCATATTTAATGATTTCTAGTTACAATGCAGAATTAGAATTATTTTCTATTGTTGGGAACAAAACTTTAATAAAAATTTAATTTTTTCACCTGAAATTTATTTATTAAAAACAGTGGTCTCTATTTTTCAATAAATAAAATTTAAATTGAATAAATCTGCTTTTGTTAAGATGTACGGTATTGTTCTTAATTAGCGGAAATAATTCCAATCTAATGAAATGAGTTAACAAATAACACAGAAGAAAAAAATAAAAACAATAAAAAATTTCTTTTTAATATCAATAGAAATATTTTCAAATTTGTATACAAAAAGAAAATCGATGTCTAGAAGATATTTTTAGTGCCACTTTATTAAGTTACACAATTTATTGAGTTATCCAAGTTTGACGTATAATAAGTGCATATACATATATATT
>JABFOV010000495.1:0-37412 GCA_022817685.1 Aradophagus sp. ZL-2020 | reverse complement strand
GGGGGGAGGGGGGGCGGGGTGGGGGGGGGGGGGGGGGGGGGGGGGGGGGGGGGGGGGGGGGGGGGCGGGGGGGGGGGGGGGGGGGGGGGGGGGGGGGGGGGGGGGGGGTGGGGGGGGGGGGGGGGGGGGGGGGGGGGCGGGGGGGGGGGGGGGGGGGGGGGGGGGGGGGGGGGAAGGGGGGTAGAGGGGGCCCCCGTGAGGTGAAGCGCGACCGGCCCTCTCTACGCAAGGGGCCCGAGCTAGTCCAGTCCGGGACAGCACGCCTCCTGTTGCACGCTCCACCAAGTGGACGACTACGAGAGCAGCGCGCCGACGACCAGGACAGACTCAGGCGCCGGTCCACTTGGGGCCACTCTTCCAGTCCAGAGGGCGCATCTCCGGCGCACCTTCGGCGCACCTTCGGCCTCCGCAGCGGGTGCCGACCGCTTGATGACGACGAGACATCCGAGGGGCCCAGCACCACGTGGGCCCGACGGCTAACGGCCAGCGCTCCCGAGACCCAACGGACCACTCCGGCCCGTCGGACTTTTCCCCGCGGATTCGCGCGTATCCCGTCACAGATAGATTTGCGCGTGGGCCACGGACCGTTCGCCGACTGAACGGTGGACGACTGCTGCGAGTTGGTGATCAAGTGTGTTTCGCGGTGATATCAAGTGCCGGGGTTGTGAGTGCCACGATTTCTTCCACGAGGAACTTGAACGATCGAACAGAACAGATTCGACGCAAGTGTCCGACCGTTAGGTAAGCTCGCCGTCCGTCGACGGATCTATCAAACAAACGTATTCGCTGTGCCGACAATTGTTACGCGCACATTTTCACTTGTCATCATTTTGCCACAATGCAAAACTATACACTACAAACACAATCGCTGTATTTCGTTTGATCGTGTCATTCCAGCGTGTCAAATTCATACAAGAATATTAAATTTGACGTATCAGTAAAAAGTGTCAGTAAGTGCAAAATTAAGGTTAATTGCTTAAAAATGATTTGATTATTAACATTTTCAATACCTTAAATCAGAGATCAACACTGAGTCGTGACAGAGATAATCAAAAGTATTACTCCTCGTTTGTTTACAATGTTTACTATTTTATAATTTAAATGTACGTTCAGATAATTTATGGTAACAATTTACAACAAAGAAAAAGAATTCACAAAATAAACAAAAACAAAGGATACCAGTGACTTGCTCACACTCTGTTTAAGTTAAGTGTTTATATTCTTTTTATTATCCTACGGAAATGATTGGAAACACGATAATTGAATAAACACTTGTTTTGAGTTTACATCTACGTGTTTACGTTTTTGTTATCGTCGCAGTAAAGGGAATGGCGATGACAAGTATGCGCCGGCGCCATCAGCAAGTCATCTATCGCGAAAATTTGTGGTCTTTTGTGTTAATGACGTTAATGAAAAAGCACGAGTTGACTAGGGTCGAAACCCCAAAAGCCGATTAATTTGACAACGGGTCGAATTACGGTGAGAACGGGACCACTGGGGGGATTAATAAGTTTACGGCTAGGTAAGCGTGGACGTAAATGGCGACGCATGCGGGACGTTGTATTTTTATATTCACTCCGAATACAATTACAATTACTTATTGATAAACCAGTCATATTTAATTTGTTTAATATTCAATTTATTTATTTTATGTATACTTACATCATTCAAATAATTTCAAGATAACCTCAAATATCAAGAACAAAGATAATAAAAGACGAATTTTGTATCACCATTTTAAACAAAGTTTAGTTCAAGGGAATAACGTTTTAAAAAATTGTGGAAGATTCCTGCAATACCGATGTTCAAGTGTTTCCCATTAAATAATAAATGCAATTAAAATTATGTTTGACAAAAACAGAGAACAATTAATTTTTCTAATAAATTTTCAATTTGATGCGTAATTTTTCGCAAAGTCGAATGCGCAAAATCGAAGTATTTGACAAAGTCGAAGTAACCTAAAAAAGCTTTTTGCAAAGTATTATGTACAAAAAATTAATCTTGCATGAAATCTGATGAAAAACTCAACAACTAATCGATTCTTTTTCATTACTTTTAACTCTTACACGTCATTTTAATCTATCTAACAATGTCATGATTTCGGCACTAATTTTAAAACTCAAAATTTGCATTCCAGCTCATTCTCTTAAGCGCACTTTTAAAACACTTGTTTAGTATAAAAATATTATTTTCATTATTTTTCTCATTGTTTTTAGTTATTTTTTTATCTCACCTTTATCTAATTAGTAATATCATAGTTTTGGTGCCAATTTCATATTCTTTGCAATTTAGTTCATCATTATCTTAACGTTTCTTGCAATACTTTTCCTCACATACTTTTCCATGATAAAGTAAATATATAATTAATAATATCATCATGATGTATTGAAAATTGAATACGTATCAGTAAACAATAACAAATCAATGCCGTATTTGACTGGTTGTCCGATTAGATGAAAATAAAGGTCAGCGTGTGTTACATTTTTGTTGAGCATCGAATCAATAAAGTAATAAGATTACATTGAATAACTTCTTATTGCAATTTCGCTTTCTCCATAACGCCTCGCGAATTGCGTGTTTGTATTGATAGTCAAATTTTTCTGCCCAGCCACAAACACTTTCAAACCGTTTGAATGGCCTTTTCAACATTCAGAGATTGTCTATCACCCGGCGGCTGGTTTCCGTCGGCACGGCTTGTTTCACTTTTATCATATCATCCACATTGTGATAGTTGCAATACGCTAGACAAAGACCAGTGCAGTTGCGTTTTGTTATTTCGTAAATTCAGTATGGTCAAAATTGAATTTCTGAATTCAATAATAAACAAGACTCAATATGAGATGTTTACTTTAATTGAACTCTACATGGTATGGGTGTGGTACATTATTAATGTAATAAAGATAATGAAATAGAAAAAAATTAAAGTTTTCAATTTCTTCAACTTTACATAATAATAAGTAACAAATATTTATCATTTATCGATTTATTATTAATTAATGATTTTTTATTGACATCAGTGCTTTAATACTTTTTCATTATTCATTTATGATTCAATCATGTTTTGTTATACAATTTTTTTTAATATTCATTTTTTCCTTGTTGAGATTTGAATTTGATCTTTGTGCTACTGACAAAATCAAACAAATAATCAGACCTTTTTTTATGCCACATATATTTAATACTGTTAATGTTTATTTTCATATTAATGTATAATTATTCAGTAAAAACAATTTTTCATTAATAAAAATGTTATTTATTTACAATTGAAATAGTATAAACTGTCTTTCTATTTAACAAATATTCATACAACATTTACTTTCAAAACTAAAAAAGACATTTGTTTATGTCGTCATTAGTTTCACTAATCTCAATTGTAAAGATTATTGAACATTATTTTTATTTCAAATAATCAGGATTCAACAAGATTACAGAAGGAACAGTAAAAAATGTTGGAACAACTGTATACAATTTTGTTTTTCAACCGTGTAAGTTGAAAAATAATAACTATAGCACTGCAAAATTGCCTGGTTAATTATAATATATTCGAGAATATATTTAATAAAACAAAAATCCAACTAGAATTTTAATTTCTTTTAACTCACTAATTAGTCGAATAAACGCAATTTTTGTTATTTCAGTAAAATCGCGTAAATCCAAGTATATGTACTTGAAATGATAAATATGTGTACTTGGATATGTATTTGGAATTATAAAAGATTTGAGGGCAGAATATTTGAAGACCGTTGGACATTTGGAAATTGGGGAACGACCGTCTTGGGTCTCGAGTTGACTTGGAAGGCGAACTCGGTAAGTTCGTCAAGGTGAAAATTCGTACGCCTAATCGCGTGGTTTACGACATCTGCTACTGGCTCGTCTTGGTGGCACCCTTGTTCTTGCACCACACCCTCCGCATATTTTGACATACAACTGCTATCCTCAAGCAGTTGTGGCGTCAGGTGGTTCTCGTTGTTTAAACCATTCCTCGGATGTCTAATGGCTTACCGGAAAATATAACGCACGATCGATGTTAACACACGACCGCAACTATTGAACACACAATTCGACCCGCTCCGTGCAGGCTGACCTCACTCTTTAACGGATAACTCCCGCCGTCCAATCGCGCCGCGGCCGCTCACTTTATTCCGCAGATTTATCACGTTTTCAAACACTCATTAACGTCTCGCTCGATTTTTCATCGATACTTCAAAGCTAGCGAAAATTGATTCTGACGTTTTTACGTTGCAATAAAATATCGTTACAGTTATTCTTTCTGCAACAAGTATCTTTTCGGACAAAGAAGGTCGTATCTTTTTTCTTCGACCTTTAAACAAATCAACTCCAACGATTGGAAATTCGATAAAACGACAAAATGTCATTTTGATTAGATTCTAAACATTTATCTGCCACACCCTTGTTTCACAAAACACTATTGTCCCACAAATATGTCAGTTTATGACGAGCACAATGAAACAACGACGAGGTGCTGTATGTTGCGCGCGTCATTGCAGGTTATGTTTCTTCTTACACTGAGAAAACCATATTGTAACCACTACAAGATATATTGTAACGTGAACAATTTCATATAGTAAACTGTTTACGATATTATATCGTAACTACTTTTAGTCAATGACATTGCTAGATTGCTTTATTTCGACCAATCAGCATACTGGAAATTGTGCAATCCATACTGTACGATATCGTTTTCTCGGTATATAATTTTCAAAAGTGTTACTCGCTGCAACTTGACATTGGCTACACTCTGAAATTATCTGACATATCGTGAATCATTTAAAGACGGATACACCTTGTATATTGAAGCAAGTTAGTCGATCAAGTTGACATTTTCGTAAAATGTTCCAAGTGACATCGAAAAACGTCAGATTTTAGAAAAAAAAAAAGAAAACTCGAGCCGAATGAGTCTGAGTTTTCTCGCGAAACGGCGAATAACCGACGTCGTTGTCGGGCGCCTCGCGCTTATAATCTTGGTTGAAAATCTATGTACCAGTGAGTCCGGCTGACACTTTGCATCGAAGATGCAATTACTATCGAATCTACGCGCTCCCTTCGTCGCCACTGATAAATATTCATCGTGGCGCCGGGTTCGCAGAAGCGCGTCACTTTGAATGCATTAAAGTCGCTCGCGGGCTCGAAACGCTCTTCAATCCATTATTCGACGTCGATCGCGTTTATTCGTGTTCTTTCACTCATACCGCGTGGTTTCACTTTCTATCTAAGCACTGCTCGCTGCGACAATTCGCGCCAAATTAATTTGCCACTGACGCCCGAGCAGCCAACAGGTGTGACAGTCACTTCGCTGATTTGACTTTACATTAGCGATTAATCATGATTGATGATACGCATCCTGTGACATTCATTTCATAGTCTAATGTGTACGCATCTTATTTTTTTCCTCGCTTAATACTACTGATTTTCTTTGCGAAAATGAAAAAACAAACAGTAGTAACAACTGGTATGATAGTTGATTTTGGAATACATTGTATTATACATCGAACCATCATTCGTTGTCTTAAATTCAATCAGTTTTGTTATTAAAACGTTAGCAGTTATAAGAAATGAAAATTTAATTTGTTGATGCCCCGATATTTTGAATATGATACTTTGATATTTATCACATCAAAATTCACTACAGTTGTAGAAAGGTGCTGTTATTTTTCCCTTATTCTTAACCCAAATATCTTAGTAGTTAAATCCTAACATTTGAATTTTAAATTTTCCTTCAACCTACCAAATCTAAATTTTCGAACGATGCGTTCATTGATTGTATGTAACCCTTTCGTTTTGATAAAACGAAGAGTCGTCGAAAGATAAGTGATTAATTTATTATATATACGATCAAAAAACAAAAAATATCCAATCAAAAAAAGGTGATGAAAAACTGATTTTTCAGTGTGAAGTTAATATTCAATAATTGGGCTTATCAATCATAAAATAATTGTTCCAAGTAAAATAATTGTTTAGCCACGTGCAAAATAATAAAAATGGTTTATTGTCATGCTTACTGATCCGTATTTTCACTGTCTGTAGTAAACAACGAATGTTGTCAATGCGTAAAATGCATTAGACACTCTGGGCTATAAAGACCTCCGCCCACATAATTGCTTATGAGATAGATCGGTTGGTTGCCACCTAACGGCACGCGACTGAGGCACCGAGCCGCACCACGCACCACTCATAATGGAAGTCAAATATATTAGTTTTGATGTAATCGTTTGAGAATTAAAATTTTAAACTGTATATTTGTAGCTCTTAATTGAACAGTGTACACAACTACGATAGTTGCCTCTTTATTATCGAAATTTCAACAATTTGTCCATGAAATTTTGCACTTTACAATTATTTGAAAAAACAGCTAAGTAAAAAAGTTTCAATGAAAAACCCGCTCAAAGAAAAGAACAATCTACTTCTACGTTAATAAATGATTTTGAATTAATATTCAAGCAACACATGGCTGCGGAAAACAATTAAACAAAATGTCAACACTCAGATATAAATTCCAATATCCAAATTAGAATTTTAAATAAGAGAATACAATACAAACATACAATACAAACAATCTTGAAAATTGTTTAATGTAACATGAGAAAATGAAAGCATATAAGTAATTATAAAAATTTAAAAATAAAACAAAATGAGCATTTCATGATAACGAAAATGAGAGACATGAATTTTTTCGTCAACAGTGTCGTTTTACGTTGATTTATAAAACTCAACTGATATTTTATGTAAACGTATATAAATGATCAATTAATTCTTGTGATAAGAATGAAAGTCGAACTGCGCCTTTACGATCACTCGTGGTGAAGAAAAACAAAACGACCGACTCGTGGTCGTGCGGTCACTCCGTTACATCAGTATGCATGGAACTCACTTATCCATGTTAAAAGACATCAGCACGCTCCCGGTATCGTCATCAAATCTCTATAAATTGATACATAAAAGCTAATCGAATTCAGCGCCCATCACCAACGAATATTAAAGCGACATTAACAACCCATCTTTCATGGCCAACGCCACCTTCGTGCGTCGCACGCATACCTTGGCGCAATGATTGTTCAAATACGCTGCGATATCAAGCGATGTGCACATTCAGCGGCGGAGAAATCAGTGTTGCAGTCGTAAATAGAGTAAACTTATGATGGAAGCGTGATTTATGTTGGTCAAAGTCACAACCACTCTCCGTCACACATATATTTATGACATTCATGTGTCTTAAATGTATAAGTGTGCAAAGCTTATTTTGTTTACAATTAACAATTTATTTCGAAAGGAAATTCAGGACAATAGTTTTCGTAAAAAGCGTTCCCTACGGAACGTCTTTTAAGGAAAAAAAAAAATACTTGCTTCATCAGAGCGACCACTGTTAAAATGCAATCTCAAGTGCTGGCGGGCGGTAGCTCGCGTATATGACCACTCGGATATTATGGATATATAAACGGTATGATTGATTTAACCACCAAGAGAAGGGGCAAAAAAGGTGTACGTTATAACTGCATGCAGCTATAAATCCTTGCAAAAAATCTATGTACGATCCTATATAGGAATTTGATACAAGAACCTAAATAGGAACTTATTTGGAGGTTTCACTTTAGAACCCATAGCATCGAGAAATCTATTTGGGTTTTCTTGTGGGTGATGATTGATCAGATCGAATCTACATGGGATCCTTTATAGATTCCTAGATCCCAAGTGGGTTCCTACATAAAAATTTAACATGAGAATCTCCATATAAAACTTTTTAGAATTCTTTGTGAGGACCTAAACCATCTAGGTACCAATTCCTTTACGAGAAATTATTTAATCAATCCTAATCCGTATGAAAACCTATATAGGGTGCTAAATGATGGGTTTTTATATGGAATCTTAAATAGGTTTTAATGCAGATGCCTGGATCAAGTTCCTATAAAGTATACTAAATAAATTTTTGATCAGTGAGTATTTCAATTTTCTGACAAAGGGAAAGAAAGTGTGAAATTTTGACAAGGTGTGGAACACTGGCAATCTAAACGAAACAATAGAAAATGTAAACGTTTTTAACCAAGAACCAATCGAAAATTTTCTCTATGGTTATTCTATATGTTTTTTTTTTTTTCTCAAGTTCCAGTAGCCGTTGAAAATGATGAAGAAAGTATGTCGGTTTATCTAAATTCCATACAAGTTTGTTTCTATGATGCACTTCCGTGTTATGGTTTGGACGTTAAATTTTTTCATCATATTTAAAATAATGATTTAAGAAGAATGTCGCTGGAGATGATTTCTTGCTGAAAAAAAATTGTGTGTCTACTAGAGCAGCGATGCCCGCATTATGCAAGAAGACTGTTGTGAGTGATAAATATCGATAAGAGAAAAAATGTTTGGGTGAAAAGGATCGGAAAAAGTGCGTGGTTGAGAGGAGAAAGAAGAGCGAAATCGGCCGGCGGTCGTTTCGTTTATGATGATCCGCAAGCAAGTTGTCCGTCGGTTAATTGCGGAGCGGGCCTCCGCGTCATTGGCTTATACTGCTTATACAGTTAACCAGGCGTGTAGCTATCGCGCTCGAGGTATTTACCTAGTTGCGCGGCGCGCCGCGTGCGCTGCCCGCAAGTAGTTCGGATCTATTTATAGTTGGAGAGTATTCATTCGCGGTGGAGCGGCTCGCCAGCTATCGCGTGGTCGTTGCTCGTACGGTGCGCTCTCGCACCGAGATCGCGCTCTATCGATCGGCTCGCCGTGCCACACCTGGCTCCGATTGCATCCTACCTATCTATTCTACTTCACCGCTCGTACACACAAGCGCCCTCTGTCTCCGCTCCACCTAGACAAGGACGTTCCTTATACCAAACGGCCATCTATTGCGCTCGGCCAAATTATGTCAAACTTCATTTACGACAATTCGACATTTTGTTGTTGTTGCTGTTTTTAACTGGTCGCAAAGATTGAATTTTAAAATTTTCGAAACATCATCCTGCAAGTCGGATGAAAATGACATACGACAATAGTTGTTTGCTTGTTGAATTTACTTCAGTTACACGGAAGGAAAAATTAGACAAATATAGCAAATAACCACGTTATACCAATTTTGCATAGAGTCATCTACACCTTTAGCAAGCCATCTATACTATTTTGGTAAAGCGGCTTGCAGAAGCAGTATAGCAGTATACCGATTTGGTATAAATTTTGTATCTAACATTGTACAGAACAGTTGTTTACTAAATTGGGAAATCTTTTTATGCAAAAATAATATATTTTTTCTTTCCATGTACATACAAAAGGATATTTTACCAACAAGCTATCTTGTAGTTTTAGGTTAGTTGAAAACTACAGAATGGTTTTTCTATCAATCGTATGCGATGGAAACGATTTGATTATTCAATTTTTTAATTTTTCTTCAAATATATCAGAATTAATGGATGAAAGTCATGGGTTCGCCAATTAATCGGCGAACATCCTACAGTCTTGCGCATTAAAGTAGCATCGAAAGTAATTCAGGCTATTAGAACACACATTGCTGAAATGTATAAAACATTGATAGGTACCATTGATCCTTGGTCAGAATCCGGTGAAAATAAAGCACTGGCGAGTCGAAGAAACGGCCTCTTGAAGCCCGTTTTGGACCTATCTGTCTCGCCGCATAATATCTTTTGCAGCGCACAAGAATGGATGTTCTCTTTGGCACGATTCACTTTATCGGTCGCACGGCAAATAAACCCCGCTTGCATTCCAATTTATCCGCTTGTTCATGTACAAAACCGTTTTGTTTATCTACCTGCAGTTTTGAGGTTACATTTTAACCCTTCATTTCTTGTGCCTCCATATTTCACTAGCAAAGTCACATTTATGTTTGGTAAATTGTTAAACGAACGACGAACTGTATTGTAAATTTTGAATTTCCAAATTGGCGTCAAAATTATGATTATGAATAATAATGATAAAGAATAACTTATTTAATAAACTTCTTTTCATTACAGATAAAAGAATCAATTTTCGAGATAATATTTTACGCGAAGCTTAAAGCGAAGCAGTTTCAGGTTAATAATTTTATCATATCAAAAATTACAGGAAGGTTTTTATTCAAAATTAAAAATTACAAATCAAATCAAATTTAAGAGAAAATTGGCATATTCTCTTAATTTTGAATCTTAATTTTAACTTAACACTCGAACAGTGTTGCATGAATGTTTCGCAATTTTTTAATACGTCATCCTCCTAATTGACCAACTGACTTTTTGTTTGTTTACTAATGTACTGTACAACTTGATTCGTAATAAATAAAGTATTGAAACTTGTTCGGAAATTATGCAACCAACTTCATATTGTTTTAAAAAAATTATGAAAGCCATTTTCAAACGCGATAAGATTGATTGTCATCATAAATTTAACTGTTAATTGAAGATTACAAATGATTTCAATTCAATTTTAATGTATTCCACTTTGGTACGAAAGTACATTAATAAGTAATTATATTTCTAATTACAACCAGTTATGTTTTATTCATCAACCACTTTTCTCTATAATATAAAGATAACGCGATATTTTCTATTAAACGTTTATAGATTGTTTTAATCAAGTTAATTACAAATTACCACTCAAAGTAAATAGAACGTTCGAACCCTTTTAATACCGCTATTGCGGGTAAGCAATAAATAATGTATTTCTGGTTATTCAATGCTTCATCTTCTTTTGAAATTGCTGGTGATGTTGTAAAAGATTACCTTTAAGAAAATGTTTACACAAGTTCATTATTTTTTGACAAAAAATCAAGTGCGTCAATTCCGGCTTACAAACTATACTAAGGCAAGTACTTTTGAATGGCAAATTTTTCGACCAATCTTTTGATTTATTTTCCTTTCTTATTTTGCGCATCAGGCTTTTTACAGTTCAACATAGTAAAAGTAAATATGTACGTGATTTGGAGCCATCAGCGGCGAGCAAAGTAATAGTAACGTTGACCATTGTAAACAGTTGTTGGCGGAGGAAAAAAAAGGAAGTGAAAAATTGAAGCGAGAGAAATGAGGCAGATTGTTTGGCCTGCGAAGCCGTCATCTTTCCGTATCGATTAGCGGGCCGAGCGATGCGGTAGAGCGGCGTTCGCGACGCCGATGAGGAAATCCACCGGTCGGCGATACCGGTCGGCAGGTGGTCTCGCTCTCGTCGCAGACAAGCCGAGGCACGCGGCTTTTCACGCTCCGCAGAATCGAGACGATAATTGGCGACTATCGAAGACGCGCAGCCACTTTGAAGTGTCGCGCAAGCAGCAGCCAGCAAAATCATTATCCGCGACGAGTTCCGTCGGAAGCTCGACAATTTTCCGTGCTTTTGCGTCGATATTTGACCGGATCGATTTCCATCTCGAACAAGGCCAATGCGTTTCATCATTGTCCAACATTTTTATGACTTTACGATTCTTACACTAAATGCCTACTTTGAGAGGTAAACAATAAACAAACAAACAAATTTGTCGAGTACAAAGTTTGTTACGCGGAATTTCCAACTCCCAAAGTCTGATCGACATTTTCTTCACGAGAAACATTATTTTCAGTGATTCACCAAATCAGTCATCATTGTAAATCATGGTGAATTATATTTTTTTACAATGTTTATCATCTATTCAAATTAAATTAAAAGCATATATAAATAATAAACTAATCATATTTTCAATCCGATCAAAAGAGTTATCGCAGCATTTGTATGAGTCCCGAGAACTCGTTTTTATCAAATTAAAATGTATCTAGTCAAACTTAATGAATTTCGAAAGTAAATTTGATTAAAGCTGATTAAATGTAATCACGTTGGAATTCGTACAAAAAATCTAATGCAATGCAAACTGATCAGATGTAATTATGTAACAATATCCTTTTTCAATTACGCCAATTTAACACGAAAAAACAAAACGCATTTTCAAGTCTGGTTAAATAGGAAATATTTGTCCGCGAAAGTTAAACAAAAATGCAGGTACTGAATTTCAATTCCATTAGACCGGCGTGGAACTACGATAATTTATAATTACAAATCTCGCCTGTTCCAGATACTGTAATTGCCGGCGCGAACCATTATAAGTTGAAAAGATAATTTTTTTGCATTCTTTTCCGTTTTTTTTTTTACTTCTACCTCGCTTTTAATTATAAGCCTCTTTACCCGAGAGTATGAAAATTCATGATTGATACGATGTCAATGGAATGACGAGTAATTAGAAAAATTACTTTGGTAAATTGCTATAATAAAACAACAACATGGACGCATAAGTTCACCGAGCAATAATGTACGCTAATTTTTTCGAATCGACGACCGACGAACAAAAGTAACAGAGATTGGTGGTTCGAATCTTGTCAAATTTGAATTCATTTTTACTGTCGCATCATCTACGCATCTAGTCTGTTACCGTTACGCAACATAAAAGATAGAAAAGCTAAAAAAAGTTGGTTAAAAAAACGGTTGCAAGATGAGTTTCGTTAAGAAGACAAAAAGTTACAGTTCCTTCCTGTGGCCCGAGGATAAAAAAGGGAATAAGAAAGGGACAGAAAATAAGCAATCGGTGAAAAATGAGACGAATCATTTATCGATGGGTTAGGACGACGTGTCGGGCTCGACACCTGCCGGCGGTTGTATCAATGGCGTAATGGACGGCCATCTTTATTTATTGTCCCGCTTCTTATTCGATGATACGGAACCTGTTCGTCTTGTCGACTCGTCGTGTCAGTCGGATGTAGTCGTACATGTCAACCACCAACAGGGCCCGACACTTTCTCTCGCTATGAGACATTTTGCGCAGGCGTAACGCTGTTTCGACGCATCGGAGTTAATAAACGGTCGAGCAGGTGGAATAATTAGTACGTATCCTTTGTTGTCTCATTCGAAACAAGAGCCGACTTGACGGATTTCTTTCATTCGCACTTTGGTTTATACAAACAACTGGATAAATACATTGTTATTAGTGTTTCTTTTGGAAAGAATATTTATTCATTATCACACAAATATTATATTTCACAAATATTATATTTTTTATTAAATTATTAATTTTTCATTCTCGGTTATCTCTGAAAGCTACAATTTTTCAATTTTTAGTCATATAAAATTTCTTTTTCCCGTGTTGGGTACGATATTTTTCCTCTTAAGAACACGAAATATGATTGGTACCACTCGGCGATTGCGAGTGGTACCAACCTTATTTTAATCTTTAAACCAAGAAAAACATTTTACTTATCTAAAAAGAACCTGTCGTAAGTTGGTAGTCCTTCAAGCTACCAACATAAAACTCATTTTTCCCTCGTCGAGTAATAAACATATCCAATCAATGTAAATATTCTGGAATGTATACCTTATTCTGATGAAATATTACGAAAAGTGAGATCCGATTGCAATTTATCGGTATTTTTTTCTCAAAAGCAAATGAGTGACAAAAAGTATGAAGGAACCTGTAAGCGTTGTTTCGCCGAGTTTCCTCGCCTCGGTTTTGTAAATGTCCCGCAAGCGATTTCGCAAGCGCAGCGCGGTTCATTACAAACGACTTGAGACTGATTAAAACGTCACGACGGATTAATGCTACCGCGTTTGGTTGAAATTTACGGCTGGATGTTTGGTCCGACAGATAAAAGCTTCTGATGGCCGCTTTGGCACGCATTGTCGCTGGCCAAGATTGATACGATAAAGCGCTACTTTTCCGGGCGCTCGAGTAGCGCCAAGTGTTTTGCGGCGCGGCTGTAAAAATGATTTCATTACGTATCCTGTTGGCCGGCCAGCAGCCGAGTGAGCGGTATTTCATATTAAAATCCCCCCATGCGCGCACTTTCGCGGCGTTAATCGCCGCGCGACTTTATCGCCGCAGCAACTTACGACGGTATTCCGTTGTTTGATACTCATTAGTACATCGTAAATCGTACGGACATCGGCCGAACGCTTTTAAGCCGCGCGCGATAATTGCTCGGCATATTCGTTTCCGTTTTCATAATTGTAATTCATTTGGGTTAATTGGTCTGTGTAATTGGTCGGCTGAATCGCCGGACTTTTTAACCGTTCTCCCGGGTTTCAAATTCGAACTGATAAACAGATGGCCACATGTGCGCTTGGTCAAAGACGTTTCAAAGCACTTTGATACGTTTAGCTGCTTTTATGTCGAAGCCAGACAATAATTGCCCTTTCAACGGTCAATTGTTACAATGCAACGAAAAATTTGTAATCGTAATTAATGTTTAAGAATTAGTCACGCATTGAATTTTATATTTGACACCAAAGCAATGACATTGAGATCTAAACGACCTACAACGATGAAAGAGCTTTAATTTTATTTTATTGCATATACATGATGTAAACAAAATTTAATCAATTGTCTCCTTCACAATCCAAGTTTGTGCTTTTTTCGTTTTAGCAAGAAATGACATGAAAAATGAACGTCCTTTTTCTCGCACGATCGATAACAAAATTACGATAACGGAATGTGCACGTATATATTCATTATAAATGTGTAATTAATTACAGCAAGCAACTGTAACATAGCATGCAACATAACATGGGGCGCACGTCAAACGTGATATACATTCAATACTTTGATTCTAAGTGGTTGGTTTATAGAAAGACACGCTTAACGCATGCTCTTCGCTGCTTCGCGACGTTGCTTTTGCAGCTATTCCACTTACATTTCTAAGTACTTAGTCCGAACATTGTATGTCTCGTGAATGAGTACCCTTATTAGCACATCCACCGAAGACAACTTTTTACATATTGACATTATTAACGAAAAAATGAGAGAATGCTTTGAGGATGACGTATTGAACGATTGTGGAAGATTCTAGCAATACCGATATTGTGTTTTTCATTAAGTAATAAAATAAATAAAATCGAAGTAAAAAATGAGATCAATTCACTTTCAAATCTTTTTCAATTTGATGAACAATTTGTGATTCGTAAAATGATGTTTTGTAAGAAACCTTTCCCTAATTTTTTATATCGTTGAAGTAACCTAAAGAGTAGCTTAAAATCGCGCGATAGTTGAACAAAAAAACTGATTTTTTTGCACGCAGTTAAAAAGTTCATTACATTTTGTAAATATCATTGTAAGTGATTCTTAAAGTCTTATTTTACTTTATTTGAAAACTGGACTCAATTCAACTCTTAATTACATAGTTACAGTGATGTAATAGTAATGCAGTCATAATACTCGAGGCTGCGTGAAAAAATTGATCTGTTTTCTGTAATTTATACTGCAATTCATTTATTAGTCACATTAACTGAAATTATGTATGTAATTATATAATTATATAACAGTGTGTTAAATTTTAATTATTTACATTTTCGCCACGTGAAAAAAAGTTTTTAAAGTGTAATTAAAATTGTTGAATGCAAATTTGTTGTGGAGTAAAGAAAGGATAGAAGACAAGAAAAAGAAAGAAAGACAAGAGAAAGAAAGAAAAAGTAAAAAAGGAACTTGGGAAAGTGAATCAATGCGATTCGACCTTGGTGCCTTGCGTACTGTCGAACGAGTGCGCGTTCGTTCGTTTTGCAAATTACCGGAAATTTCCGTGGGAATCCATTCACCGTCAGATATGTAAATAGCCGGTGCTACTTGGCGTCGCGCGGTCGTGGAAGAAGTGGATGTACTCAACGCGCGTGTTGCTGTCCGACGCAATGAAAGGGTCCCGCGCCCCGCATCTACGACGAATTGCACTTAGCGACAAACCCGGCAACGTCTTTTTTACTCCGCCTTCACGGCTCCGAATGCCTTGGCTTACATATTTTAATTGAGATATTTATTTGTTTCGACTCAACTGTACGATAATATTTCTTCAACTGCAAGTAATGCTTTTTCTTAACGGTTTTATTGCCATTGTCTTGTGACATTTTTCCTATTATATAAATTATTACTGTTTCAGTAGTTGAGTTACGATATATTTATTTTAAATTCGCATTTCGAATTCAAAATTACTTGAGAAAAAACAAACAGAACAAAAAATTACTCAACATTTAGCAAATTTTCATGTTGAAATTGCAAGTATTTCGGAGCTTGTTATATTTTGATTTTAACTGAAATTGAGTTTTATTACAAAAACATTATTTTTTATAAAACATATAAATACTGTTACATACTTGTCATATTTTTAAATGTAATACCGGCATTTCTGCAAACATAACGAGCTTATATATTGAAAAATCCATCAAATATCGTGTTATCATATTGATATCATTAAAAAAATGATCTTCCTTTCTATACCTCAATAAAAAGTTGTATATGATTTCTACACAGGACTTTAAAACAGAAAGCTACATAGGCATCAATTCATAATTCTAGGGGGTAGAAAACCTATCTGAGTTCTCATACCGGTCAAGACATTTGGCCAAAATATATTCATACGTAAGCTACATGTATTCCTATATGGTGCCTAGGAAGAATTCCAAGAAACTCTTAGAAACCCTTACCATCTAGGAACCTATCCCGGTTACTTTATGTGTGATGATTTTACCAAATTATATTGACATGGAAACCTACATAGGTTCCTCGATTGTTTGGGTTCCTGCATTGAATTCGGCGGAGTCCATAAGAACCCGCATCATCTAAGAACTTATCTACGTTCCCATGTAAATGAAGATTTCAGTAAGGTATACATAGGTTCCTAGATGGTAAGGGTCTCTGAGTAGCATTTAGAATTGGGTGTTCTCATGGATGAAAAATTGAATAAATGATACCCACGTGGGAGCGTTCGTAGGTTTGTAAATATTATGAGTCACTAGGTAGAATTGCAAAAAGGTTTCTACATGTAGTTCCTTGATAAAATCTGATATGAATTGTTTTGAAGGGTAATTTTCATTTCATCATTACTTGACCATTTTTGCGACCGAAAATTCGAATGACAAATGGACGATTAACATAACAAAGGAAAGGGGGTACATTTGTTTAGCCCTCGTGCGACACGCGGCACACACTTGCAAATAAATATGATTCATATTAAAATCAGATCACGTTTGTTATGTAAATGTCTCGGAGCTTATCAATATTGTGTCAAGTCGAATGCGGTGGAATGGCGTTCCCCGATTGGCCATAACACTAACATCCGCGGCAAGGAAAAAAGGACGGCCCTATTGAGGAGCGGCCGATTGAAATCGCGGCATTTGATCGCGCGGCGATAACGAGCGGCGAACCGCGCCCAGGTCTTCGAAAGGTCCCATTCATTGTCACGCCCGTATATCCGAGGGAAAGAAAAGCGCCCGTCCATCGGCCGGCGACTTTCAACAGGTGGCTCCGAGCGGTTCCGCAATCCGAGTCACCGGAAACTTTCAGCGTCACGTTATATTGCGCGCGAGGGGAGCCACGAATTATTAATGCCGTGCATTGCCGTGCGCGCGTGCAACAAGTCGCTAAATATCAGGTGCGCATGACGCACCTGACGCACTTGGCTTTATCAACCCACGACTGCCATTATTCGCTTCCGAAAACACTTGTTGACTCCTCATGCCCTAAACGTTCTTTCGATCCAACGGTCGTTGATCGTCCTTTATTTCCCGCTCATTCGTCAACTGTCTTGACGTTTTAATGGACGTTTTTGATATGACTACGGATGGCATTGATATGGCCATGAGAGAGCAATTTTGTTGAGTAGGGCCTGATGAGTGTTGCGTATCCTAGAGATGAGCAATATTCATCGACATTTTTCGTATCGAATTTAATGTTTCTTGTAGATTTAAACTAGATTCACTGATATTTTCAAGCATGGATTTTCAAATTTTTTTATAAGTGTTTGTGCAGATGTTTCGTTGAGAAATAAAATATGATTAATAAATTTACTTCGCTTTCCAATCACTGAATCGTCTCTCCGAATATCCGTTAAAATTATATTGATTGAATGTCGTTATTACTGTTATAATCGTGACACAAATTAGGAATCGTCGTTGACGAAACAATTGAATGTTTCGCAATGAAAGTTTTGAAATAATATTTTTTTCAATAATAAACTTCTCGAGTCCTTATTTTTTACTTACATTACATTGTGAAAATTACTTATAAATTTTGTTTACATCATTTAAACATTATCATCAACTCAAATATCATTTATTAGCGTAAGAAACTATGCATTTTAACAATCGATGCAAAAGTAACATTGTAACAAACGTAGGATGTGACGGTAATATTTAATTAACTTGATCTCAAGTTGCGAATCGTATTTAAAAATAAATAATGTATTATATTATTTAGCTTTGCAATAATACTTGACAATTTATTGATTATCCTGTCAAAGATTACCTCCAGTATTCAACTGAAAGAATATTGAAAAAATTATGAAGCAATATTGTCGAAAATATTTATTAAATTTTACTGAATCAAGTTAATGATATCAAACTTATAATATTGACTCCACTTTATAATATAACAATAATAAATTGAATATTAAAATGATGTCACATCGTGGAAAATTTCTGAAGCACCAATGTTCAAGTTTCTTTCGTTGACTTATGTGATTAATAAAGTTTACGATACGAATTTAAATTATTGAGTTTTATGTACAATTTTTAACAAAAACTTTTTCGTAATTTTGATATAGTCAAATTAATCTAAAAAAAAGGTTAAAGCTGCGAGAAAGTAATCTCGTGAAGTATTGATTATTTTATATAAAATTAGAGGGAATCCAACTGATGATCACCCCATCTTCATTATACATTTTATATGTCGTTTTCATCCGACTGACACAGCTATGGTTTCGGCGCCAAATTCAAAATTCAAACTTCGTAATTCAGTTTGTTCCCCTCTTAATAAGAAGTTTTGGTATAAAAGCAATGTCTTTCTTTAAAAATGTGTTAAAAAATTATGTTTGATCGATGATAAATAAAGCAAAAGGTAGAATATAAATTCCATAAGTTGAAAATGTCTATATCGCTGATATTGTCTTGGTAGACAAAGCTTTTTTCGAAACGCCAAGCTGATCGCCGTGTTAATCGCAGGGATTGCACGTTGGAAAATTCTCACGGCGCGTTAAACCGAGCTAATTGGAATTGTGTGATGCGATAATACAACTCTCTAATAGAGCACGTCTCCGTGCTGAACAATAAGCGTACGTCTGGGCGATTCGTTACGTTAAACGCCATGCCGGTTAGCGAAAGATTTAGGTTTTGGCCATTTTTCTACTTGTTCCATTCTCAAAGTCTTTATTATTTCAACGATGAAATTAACTCATTCTAAAAAGTTCACTATAGTAATTATAAATTTCCATCGATATTTCAAGTATAGTTTTAATAATAGATTGATAATAAAAAGGTTTTTAGTAAACTTATCAGAGAAGGAAAAATAAATGATACATTACTATTATATTTCAGTAACGTTAAATTTATTAAAAGTTCACGTTATTACGTATTATATACAATATTCAACTTCCTCTTTCCGAGATTGTTATCGATAATATTACATTTTAAAATATTATTATAAGGTTTTTACATAGCTTATCCCGCGAGCGTTACGTTATTCTAATTATTTTTCAAACTCACGTTTCATTATCAATGATACAGATATTTAACTACATCAGATTCGAATTTACTCGACTGATAACTCGGCTCATTGTTCAGACAATTAATGGCGCAATTGTGCTACGAGCTCGTAAGTTTTCGAGCACAGCTTATTGCGCAAAATTATTCGTCAGTATATACGCGCGTTCGACGTTGACTAAATTATTTGCATGCTGAATTATAATGTATTGTACTATTCTTTTCGATTTAACAATTATACCGAGTAGCTTTTTAAATTAATAGTTTTTAATTACGCAATGCAAAACGTTTAGCGTGTTTTTTCTATTTAATACGACCACGAACTGGGTTGCAAAGTTTGAATTTTACATTTAAATATGACATGAAAAGGAAAAATCATGTAAAAGGGTTGATTAAATTTCTTTCAATCAAATTTTTCCGTAGTTTTAATCTATTTTTTTAAGTTAGTTTACAGAAATAAAAAAATATGAAAAATAACAATTTCGTTTATTGAAAAGTTAATTTATTTCAAAAGTTTCGAATAATGGATAAAAAATGAACACTCTCATCAAAGTTCAAAACACTTTAAGATAACACCCAGAAATATGTATATTTTTGTTTTAATACATATAATAAACTTGAAATTGGTCCTACTAATTGAAGACAGTGACGGTGTCAACTTGGTGGTTGGCAACACCGAATAGCAGTCCATCATTATTTCAACACCTGTGTTGGAAAAGATGCCGATTCAGTTTGTCCTGAAAAAGGTGCTGATTCAGATAACCTGTCGACGAGGGACCGATTAAGATATTCAAACGAAAATGCTCGGTCGAAGAAGACATTGATTTGAAATAAAACAAGATAATATTTTAAATCGACACCTTTTTCGACAACACTTTTTATTGTTTTACTTACTTTCCAACTGACTAACAATGTCATTGTTTTGGCGCCAATTTCAAAATTCAAACTTTGCAACCAGGTGGTTATCCTCTTAATATATGACGCGTATCTTTCAAACTAAAATGTGATGTTTTTTGTTCATGTCATAGTTTGAACACCGCGTGTTCAACAATTGTTGTTGCGAGCGCGACGTTTTCAAAATGCAATCAGATCAGATCGAATCTTTTTGCTGCTGTCTCATGGAATTTCTTCGACGTATTAAGGACAGTCTTTTTGCTAATTCAAAATTCACGAAAGGGATTCCCACGATCTTGTGAAGTTTCTTCGTTCCTTTAGTTCCATTGTTTTCTCTTCTTGAATTCCTTTACATCATTTGTCATTTATCTTTAGTAAACAAATTTTTTCAATTTTTGAATTATATTAATATCGAATATGAAATGTTTTACTTTACAATCAAATGAAAAATATATTTTATGGATGTCATTGTAATAGAGAATTAAATTGCTTTATTCTAATTATATTTTTAAAAGTAATTATTGAATCCACAGCACTATTGTTTTTGGCGGCAATTTTAAAATTGAAAATTCGGCGTTCAATTTTTGTTCTTGCAAATTACCAGCTTCAGGTGTTTAACATACAAGTTTTATTTTGAAAATTGCGAATGAATGGAATCGCATAAAATTGCAAATTATCACTATAAAATATTTTATATAAATTACACAAAGATAAATGCAAATCAAACAATTCAACATCCTCCCGTTCGTTTCCACGAGAATTCACTTTTTGTAGCTTTTTTTACTTCACATTTATTGTTAGTTTCTCTTGAAGCCGGAAACGTCAGTGAATGTTTTGTGAAAAGAGAAGGTATCGTTCAGTGACATTTTAGAGAGACTGTCGTGCAAAATGCTCAATAGGATTATTGCGTTGCACGAATAACACTTGACGTGAAAATAGTTTCAAAATTTATTGTTGTTAATTTCAATAGATTTAGTAATTCTCGAACCAAAAGTAAACTAAATATCAAAATCCAGTCATTCGTTACAAAACGTACAAATACGAAAAAATGTTGAAAACATTTTTCGCAAACAGTGATATTAATAAAAATACAATTATTGACATCGGAAGAATAGTTTGAACAGTTTGAATCTCAATCCCTTGAATGATTCTAAAAAAGCTTCCAATGCTTTTTTTCCATCTGAAAACTTTTGGCAGTGTGTGTGTTCAAACAAACTGTAGTAATAAAAAAATAAGCGAAATTATCTCGACTAATTTGAACAGTATTGTTTAACGAAATCCTATAATGGATCAAAGAACGATCCTAACAATAAAAAGTGTTTAGCGCAATTTTGAAGTTACTGTTTCGTGTTTGGCGAAAAATTGATTAGACATCTCACCAAGGATGAACGTTATATCGGAGCACGTGTCGAGTGGATAAAAAGCCTTGTCGACTTCCTGCGCCTGCCGCCCGGTTTCACTCAAGGTCGACTCATTACGCGCCACCGATGGGAAACTTGCCCGTAGTCTCTTATCGAAAACCGTCAGACATTTTGCGTTAATCTGGCGGAAGCCAAGGTTGTCGAATCAAGGGCCCGTATAAGTGAACTTTGCATTGTAAACAGTGAGCGCATGTTACATTTGTTTAATTCGTGTTTGTGCGCAGAACAATGGCCAGAATGTATTTTGAATAAAACATTGAATATTAACCGAAGCGTCTAATATTTGGCCTCAGCTGTGTCTCAATAATTGCTCAATTTTAGTCCGATATATTTGTTGAGATTAATTGACCATCAGTTGTCCAATTTAAATGAAATGGGATATAAATTACAGTAAATACCTAGCCGAATTTCATTCTCGAGTTTAAAGTCTAATTGTAGTTAATGTCTGAAAGTTTGGGAGATTCGAAGACACATCAAGTGGACAATTATTGACCTGAAACGTTGATTTGAATAAGATTGCAATACTTTGGTCGCGAGACTTAGATTTCGCGATGTGCGAAATTCAGCGCACGTTAGTAAAAGGCTATGTTGCGAGAGAAGGCTTGAAATTAGTTGGGATATGGAGAGGCCACCGAAGCAAGCAATCAACAACTCGGATATCGAATTTATACTTTTACTCGGGCAGAGTAACGAGCGCAAAAAACCGGTCGGACGCGTCGCTCTTAAGACAAGATGTATCGCTCTTTGTTTTGTCTGGACGTTACTGCATAACAAACGCGTAATATTTCTCGGCGCGCGGCAAAAAAGTGTGAATTCCTGCACGCGACACGAGGTAAGGACTGTGATTCAGCGAGACAATGATATCGGGGATTGCGTCCGACGGCGGTACCGCTAGTCAATGATCGTGGCGGCGGTAACGAACAATCCGCCGAAGGTGTGCGTTCACGCACGTGGCCGTATGTCATTGCGCGCCGAGCGTATCGCCGACGCAATCACGCGAGCCGCCACGCACTCTAATACGAGTGTATGTGGATCAGCGTGACACGAATATGCTTATTTTCCAATGTTTATTGCGCCCGGCTTTGGTTCCGCGAGCGTCGACGAGAAATGATGGAGGAAGATGAAGGAAGAGTCGCTCGGAATTATCGGCTGCCCGGGAGAAGAACTAGGCTGCGAGTTGAGTGAACGTGCAGATATTTAAGAGGATGACGAACTGGATTGCAAAGTCGCCATTTTTATAATTGCCGCCAAAACCATTATAGTATCGCGAGCTGCATGCAAATCAACAACACCGAGACCAATCATGAGAATAATCATTTTTATAATCAACCGACCTGTTAAGAATGCATTTACGAGGATGAATAAAACATTGTTGCCTGGATTGAAACGACGTACACAAACGACAAATAAAGATAACGAATTTTTTTAATCCAAATATTGCTTGGAAAATCATAAACAGCATATCGAATTGAGAATATGTCCATGATTTTATTACTTAATGAAAAACACGTGTAATTTTGTTTTTTTCGACAAATAACGGACCCGATCATAAATTTGGAACCAATAATCGAGGTGATTGACATAAACAAATTTTTTCAATAAATTTATTTGAAACGATACATTGAAGAATAATAGTAAAGACTTTTCGTACAGTGCCCCATCGTAGAAAGTTTAAATTGACACGCCCAAGACTTTTCCTCAACGTGGGACACATTTTTTTATTTTTAACTAAAATCTCAATCTAAATCAACCACACACAGCAATACTGACAAACACAATTTCCAATTATTAGAGACTTCCGGACCCGGAAAAACAATCTTCCATTTTCTCATCGATTTATGGGAACTGAAATTTTCACTCACACCGAATGATGACTTGTATAAAACAAAACTGAATTCTCAACTTCATAATGTTGGTCACTGGTCAGCAAAAAGCGTAAAATTTAGCGTTTGCGGATAGGCAACTAATCATTGATTGTCGATGAATCACAATAAAGCTGTAAAGTTTAATTTTTTGAAAATAAAATAGATTGACTGTTGGAATCATCGAAACATGGCAATACTGTATTAACACCCATTCGAAATTCTAAATGGAGCATCAAATTTAATTTAACTAGAACTTAAAAAAAAGTTTATTATTGATTATTTCAGTTCTCTGCGTTGCAAAGATAAGTTTTTTTTAGAAACTTTTTGAAATGAAAAGTACCGGAGAAAAAATTAGTTCAAAACTTGTTAATTTCATTAAAATTCATCGTTTACCTTCAATTAGTTAAGTTGATTAAAAGTTAAATGTACGTTGGTTGAAGAAACCGGTTCGTTAAAGGAAGGCGCACTCGAGACTGGACATAGTATTTGAAGTAAATCTGAAGTCTGATAAAAGTGTTCGCAAATGTTGTGGTCGTGAGCGAAGAAATCAGTCGGCGACGTCGAGTTATTTGAATGTTGAGCAAGCAATCGATTCGTCCCCGTCGGACGTAGCCAATTCGCCAATATCGAATGGCCGAACGTACGTAAATACGGGACGTGAGCGCGGCGTGGATTCCGACCGCGTGCGGTACATGCCAACCGTCCACGCGGTATCAGCGCTTCGGTTCATTGATGAATGAGAGAGAACCGAACGCCGATTGGACACGCCACCAATGTTCTTTTTCTTGCATACCGTTTCTTTACTCCCGTTCCTTTGATTAGAGACCTTCGATTCCCGCGATCTTCTTTTTCAGATTCGCTTGCTTCTTCCGGAGTTGATAGTAAAGTTAGGACCCCCATTAGGACGATGACTTGTCGCAAATTGTTCCAAGATTCCTGCAATACCGACAGTCAAGCCTTTTTCATTACATAAGTCAACGGCTGATTTTAAAAATTCATATTGACGAGAACAATTCTCACTAAAATCTTCAGTTTTATGTGCAATTTTTTATCATTAAGACAATAGTTGAGACAAATTAAATACTATGCAAAAAAAAATTGATTCTTATGTCGAAAATGGATTTCCACTCAGAAAAATATCCTTTTGAAGGAAAATTCGCCGTTTTGCTACAAAAGGATTCCTTTTACTTGAAAATGGATTCTTTTAATGCAAAAAGAATCCTTTTACTTCAATGCAAATTTTGAGGAAATTTTTCTCAGTGTCACTTTGACGGGACTACTGAAATTTTGTCAAAAAAAAAACATACTCTTTGACTAAAAATAATAATAAAATAAATAAAAAAATAATAGAAAACAAAGGTTTTCTTCTTGTGCACAACTTTGGAAATGGGTGGACCTCTATTGCAATATTTTAGAAAACAAATATTCGTATCGAAATGCTATCAGTTGTCGATTCATACGAACAAACTCAGAAATTCGGATACCAAGGAGAGCTTCAGTTCATTCATCAAACGAAACAAATGATTACGGTCTGAAATTACTTTTCCTTGATTTTCGAAGTTTAGAGATTAGAGAAGAAATTGATTATTGTGAAACATGGCTCTTAACGTAATACAGAAACAAAAGCGTTTCACTAGAAATAGAATATTGGATCGACCTTATTTGGATAGATGTTCGAACTAACGGAAGAAGAACGGCAAAGCTTAGTCAAGAAAAGGCTCGGTAAAAAGTCGACTCCACTCGCAGTGGACGACTTTCCCATGGGAGGAGGACGTGAGGCAGGATGTGCCAGGACCAATCAATTGTGCACGCCGGTCTCTGTCTCTTTATTTTTCGATATTTCCTATCCCTCCTGCGATCTCTCTTTCCCTCTCTCTCTCTCTCTATTTCTTTTCTTCCTCTTTCTTTCTCTCTGTCTTTCTTTTTCGCCCTCTTTTTCTTTTTCTTTCCATCTCTCTCTTTCTTTCTTTCTCTCTCTCTTTCTGTGTGTATGTGTGTTCTGCACCGGACTTTGTCATGCCCCCGACGCGTTTCTTGCGATGGCTCTCACTTTCTTGCACTCTTTTTTCCCTTAGTCGCCGAAGTGTCTCTGTCGTGCAAAACCATTTGATATTAATTTGTCCTCGTCGATTATCCGGAAGATAAAAAAAAAAATGAATGTGAATATCTATTTGATTTGAGACGACGACGGGGCGACGAGAAACTCATTACTTTTCACTCCTGTTGGTATTGTAATATTCAAGATAGAACTTCTCCGAGTGAAGTCCGTAACAAAAATATATAAATATATATATCGATTTCAAGAATGAAACTTATTGATACAAAAAGAGACTATCGAAAATTAGCGGCAGAATTCATGGTTAAATTTAATTTTTATAATTTTTTTTGCATTTTTTGCACACATAGAAAAAATTTTTGTTTTAATAGCGTGAAGCAACAATTACTCAGAAGCAAGGATTAAGATGAACGTTAGTGATCGTAATTTATACCGCGATTGTAATCAATCCAATATAATCGGTTTGAATATGCTCAGCAATAAATCTTGCCGTGAATGTTGATTCAATTTACGTTAGAAAAAGTGCAATCTCACTTGGTGGATCAATGAAAAGACGGAAAGGGATCTGCTACTAAACGAGACTTATCGCGGATGCTTGGTAAAAAGCTGAGGTGGTACTCGCCTCGGACCTTCAGCAACTCGCAATAGTGATAGCAACGATTCGAAATGGTGGGCGGACTCGTCGCTAACAAGTCAGCTGATTTAATCCCATCCGCGTTTCAACGCACTCTGTAACGAAGTTCGAACTGTATCAATTATACCGAATGCGTTGCGTTATCTACGTTGTTGAAGTACGAGACGTCGCCACGATTGACGTTTAGTCGTGCACGTGTGCACTGAAATCTACAGCGATGTTTCCAGTTTTCGTGCAAGTCACAGCGATAAGTCAGAGAATTATTTGTCGGTGAATATTTCAAACGTTATTCGGAGGTCTTCCTACACTGTAAAAAAATAATGTAAAATTACACTACATATCATGTAAAATTACAGTAAAAATGTAAAAGCTAACCAATGAAATTGCTTCCTTTTGAAAATCAGCGATTTCATCGGTTAGTTTTTACACTTTTACTGTAATTTTACATAATATTTAATGTAATTTTACATTCTTTTTTTACAATGTAACTAAACTTTTTGTTAAGTGTTACTTCAATTTCACTTTTTTTTAAGTTTCAAATTCTCGCATCTTTGTCTAACATTCGATTAATCGATTTGTTCGAACCAATCACGATTGCTTTTTAACTATTAGCTCGGCTAATTTCAAGATAACTTATCTTTTTTTTAGAAAAAAGGTAAGGTTGTTTCACAATGAAATCAGTTGCCTGTTTTGAAAAATTCTTTTATTAGATGAAATTGTCGATTACAATTACAAACGTGGATGTATACGAAAATTTCAGAAACTATAGATTTAAATTTATATATAAAACTTTTCGTATAAAAACGTTTGAATCTAAGACATGAATGATTGAATAATAGTCGGAAAAAACGTTATACCGCAAAAACTTGGATATGTCTGAAATTAAGACACCTGTTTTCGCAGTACAGATAGATTATCTTATCTTATGAACAAATTTTTCATAGAAAGAAATTGCAAGCACAGCAACTTCTTTATCTCGAAAATAACTTGTCAAACGTCCTTCATTACCTGCAATGAGTCTAATTGGCATGTCTGATTTATGAATTGGCATCGCGAGTGTCACTCGCTGCCAGGATTCGATGTCACGATATAAATCGACGGACGGAACTTTGACAGTCGAACAATAAGCGACCTCGTGGCTTCTCGCCTTCTCGCACGATACGTTCGTTCGATTAGTGCGGTGTCTTCGTTTGTTATATCTCGAAGCCCGAGTCTATATAAGTGTCGTGGCCCGATCTCATGAACACGTGGTAACAATAACTCAATTGAGAGCCGGCACAACTGCATTTTCTTCACTCCAAAGACATCATTCTATGTCGGAGCCTCTTTTTTCATCCACCACGAGAGGTCCTTCGAGACCTGCGATAAGTGATTCGTCTTCAACCGAGATTGCCAGTCACGCTGTGACCATCAAAATATGCATCGTATTTACGTTACATTCCTCGCGATTGATCGAAATTACGATAGTGCATGTATACGTAATGATATTAATACTAATAATTATGTACATTAGTTATTTAGAACAATACTGTGTTATTATTTCAATCAATAAGGAATACTTGAAAGAGAAATCAAAACCAAAACCATAATTGGAATATCAAAAAACCAGTAAACCGATTGTGGAACCATATAAAAAGAAGAGTTTCCGTTTCCAAATTTGCAATGAAAAATTAATCTAAAAGTGAAGCAAAAATGGGAGTTGGTTTCATTATAGATTGAAGAATGGGGGTGCTTCGAAGAACAATGATCATTGCCAGTTTGAGGATGGTATTTTTTATGGCCAATTTGGGAATGATTTGTGGCGTATCAATTGATGAGAACAAAATATAGAATATTACAAGTATAAATTTCTGCACAAGTACAAAGAATCAAAAGAAAAGAGCGCAAAAAACGTGCAAGATTCCACCTGTAGCAGGCCATAAAATCGATAATCGATTCAAACTGTTTTCTCGAAATAGCAAATCACACTTTGTCAGGAAAATAGAGGCCGTCTCCTAATTCTGGGAACACCTAACAGACCCTGTTCTTTGTGAGTACAACCATCGCCCGCGTGGCTGTGAAGATAGCGATAGCGTAGCCTGGCGTTTTAAACCGATTGATAAACATGTTGCGAATTGATCCGAGGACTAGCACCGGCGAGGGTTCTCGCGGCATTCCACGCGCAAGTGTACGTTTATGGACCGCGAAGTTGCATAATGCATATTCGATATTTTTACACAAACCTCTTCGGCGAAGCAATACTGCTTAGGGATTGGTCTGCATATGAACTGCTATATATATGGACGTATAAATATTTCCAGGGCAGTGGAAGACAGTACGTTTCTTGGCTGAGCGATTTTCCGATGCATATTGTCACGCGTTGTTAAGCTCCGAGCATCCCCATTACACCGGCCCGGAGATCCCAAGCAGCTTCTGTATCACTGCCGCAACTATTCACAAATTGTGGGTAACGCCGAAGCTCCCCCACCATTCCCGTTGATATTTGCTGAAACATCGAAATATTGATGCGTTTTCATTTTTACTCTGGTTTTTTTTTTGCATAATACAGATTTACGAGCCCGGGTTCGTTTGACCGTTGTTCGAAATGTTTTTATGGGTTCCCATACTGGACCGCCGAGTGCCAGACAGTGGAATATATTTAAATATATTTTGTGATCAAGTGTTCATTGTGGGAACTAGGGGCAATGAGTTTCGCATCGATTTTATGCTCGAAAAAACGATCAAATTGCTTTATTACGCTGAGTTTTATAAAATTTCAAGCCATGAAAATCGTTGTTAGGTTAGATAAAATGACTAACTTTGTTTCTTCTTTTTATACGGAATTTTATTAGTTCCGAATTACAGATCTTGCTCTATTAATTGCGTTTGCAAATATCTATAATTATAATGTGATAAAACAAGAGCAGCCGTTCATCAAACGAAGATGGAACGCTGCGATCGGCGTTATAACGGAGCATGATTTTTGTCCGATATAGTGCACCTGCGTATTAAAAGTAGCAGGCATATTAAAATGCCTATAAATCCGTTTTTCAGAAAGTATTACGCGAAATGCAAAATGTTGCAAGCGTCCTGTTATTTCGATACTCACCTTCGAGTCTTTTTTCGTAGAGCGTCATTATCTGATTTGGCGTCGAACGTCCAACAGTAAACTGATTTTTTGTATTTTCCACTAAATCCGGGCAACGCAAGTCGAGCCTGATGCTAATCTATTTTATAGACATAAATAATTCATCGATTAGCCCTCGAAAGCAGGAAGCAGTGATCGATTCGGTGCGCTAAAAAATGCATCTCCGAGATTCCGTTGTCTCGACGCGACGATTCAATTGATTTTTCAATAGAAAGCGGAAAAATCGAAATCAATTGACGTAAATTTGCCTATAAAGCCTTGCGCGCGTACCTCTAAAAGGCAATATATTTTTTCCCGCCGCGCAAAACGGTGCGCTTTGCGGTCGTAAAGCAAAATGTAAATCCAAGAACGAGGCCCAATAAAAGGACCGGAGAGCGGGAGCGAGTTGGCAGAATGGCGCGATTTATGCGGCCTCTTTCCGACAATTTGCCAGGCGGTTCGCGAGGATTCGTCTTCATCGATTCAAGAGCAGGACAAGGATGCAAGGAGCCGCGATGAAAAGCAAGCGGAGGGCGGTCGGGGTCAGGAGGCGTGGGGGTAGTTAGCGAGGCGCGCGTTCAGAGGCCCATAAACAATGGTTTAGCAAAGTTGGGCCCACAGCCCCAGTCCCACGCTCAGTTAATATACATACGTACGCCGCAAATACCTCCTTTCTTCGCTTCTTCCGTCCTTCCTCCATTTGGCCTCCACTTACTTCAACTTAACTCGGCCGGTCTCGGGAATAAGTTTGCTGAATTACCGACGTTTACGTCGTGCGCATTCCAGCGTCTATTAGCAGAATCTATGTTACGAGCCTGAAACAACGGGCCCTGCTCTAAACAGCTCGTAAGCATACGCCGAGTCTTCTTATTTTATCCCTTAGTCCCCATTTCGTCGACTAAATCTCTCGAAATTGGTACGTCGCGTTGCGAAAACGCACCGCGCCAATTCGCGTTTGACGTATCGCTTCGCGTCGGCTCCCGATGGACGGAAATATACGCCGTGCATCGATTACTCAGGGCCTGTGTCTACGTCTCGCGATTCCTTTTAAAGGGTAGCTTACGTATCGTTCGCCGCTTCTTACCCTCGACCATTTTCTCACACTTTTTATCTCTTTGTTTGAAAACTTTGGGCTTGTTACACCCAGCCATTTCGCAATTCCAACTTTTTTCTTCGCTAATATTGCAAAGAAAAGACGTACTTGCAATTACGCGTAGTATGCTTTGTTTTTGCTGGTAAACATCAAATGGGAAGAAGGTATGAAACTTTTACGCCAGGCTCAATTCAATGACGTGATAACTGTGGATTTAGTTAATTTCACTGAAAATTACTTTTATTTTATGAAATTACGAAAGGAAGAGCGTAAAGACGTATTGTTGTTTCAATGTTCCGAATTGATGTGGCGGCAAAATGATATTAGCGCGAAATGCGATTCAAGCGGTCGAGAGTCGGTGAAATTCGAGCAGCCTATTTGCGGCAGCCACAAAATCACGCTTCATTCATCCTTTCATTCATCCGAGTGTTCCTGACGTAAGAACTCTGGGTTTTTGGTTTCCTTTTCCTACCTCCGTTTCGCCAAAAAACGACCGCTCGGCGAGTCATCAAATGGTAGGAGCCAAAACGATCGACGGCAGAAAAAGTGTGGCAAAGCCAATCATGCTCCGGACTACTGTAGACTTATTTCAACGTGATTTTCATTGCTGGCTATCGATCGGCATCTTTTTACCTCCGAAATTAGTCATGTCTTATGCGGTTGTGATGATATCAAATCATTACACCGAAGCTGCGTGTTATTTTATTTACCGCGTGATGCGCTACATAAAACCGAATTTATCATTTCTATTTTTTATGATTTGCTGGCCTTCTTACATTTTAACAGTAAATTTTTCTACATTTTTTTATAATAATTTTATAAATAGTTCAAGAGGACATCAAACTGTATTGCAAAATTTGAACTTGAAAATTGGCGGCAAAACCAATAACATTATTAGATGGATGAAAATAACATATAAAAATAAAAAAAAAAACATTGAGAAAATTATTATGGAAAGATTTTCGTACTACGCATTGTCTTACAAATAAAAATGTTTACATCAAATTGAAAATGATTCAAAAGAAAATTGATCTGATCTTTTTATTTTCAATTTCAATTATATTATTTAATGAAAAACGCTTAAATACCGATGTTGCAGTAGTCTTTTACAATTTTTTGATGTCATTTTTCCGTGTACGATCGCATAGAGTAGGTTATTTTAATAGAGTTTTTAATTGCGGTTTTTTCCTTGTTACAGAATACAGCTAGACGTCAAAGAGACGTCTCGTCGACGGCAAGCTGATATCGGAGGAGGTTGACAAAGGTGGTGGAAGGCGAGGGTCAGAGCGAGGGTGGTGTGCTATGATCAGCATGGAGCTTTCGGCACACACCGCGCAACATGGTGCTTTACACCTGGGGGTCAACGTCGGGGTCAACCCGGGTGACCCTACCGGAGGTTCTTTAGCAGGTATTCATCCACATCCTCAGGACCCGCTGGCCCTCCACCACCACAACCACGGCAGCACGACACCTGGAGGTATGCATGAGGAATCCAAGAAAAAACGTACGTTTCTTCTTACGAATCCACATTAGTTTTAATGATCACATGCTGTGTACAACGATAGCCTCGATTAGTCCTTGCTTCTTTCGGCATATTCAATTGAACGCGTTTTATTATTAAATGTTGCTCGCGTAAATGTATTTCATCTGTTGTACATAGCATTGTCAAAATAATAATAATAATAATAATAATAATAATAATAATAATAATAATAATAATAATAATAATAGTAATAATAATAATGATAATAGTAATAATAATAATGATAATGATAATGATAATGATAATAATTAGTACCACACGTGACAAAAAAGCAGTATTTATTATTTTAAAATTCAAGTTTTAAACTAAAACTAACATTTAAGTAAGTGACTAACTTGGTTGCTGAGTATGAATTTTAAAATTGGTGCCGAAATCATGATATGGTTAGATAAATGAAAATGTCGAATAAAAATAAATAACAATGATAAAGTGTAGATTACTAGTTGAGTTTCGTTTGATTGTAAGCAAGCAATCAATTTTTTAAATAGGATGAAAAATTGTTTATAATAAAAACAACAATAAGGTTTTCGTACAGACGACTGCTTTGAAAATTACAAGTAACATCTTACGTTGTTTTTTGTTTTATTAAGTTGTAATTCCGTTAGTGATTAAATAATAAGAAAACATTGATCAAAAAGTTATGTCCGGATTTATCCATTTCACGAATAGCCGGTAGGCAGGTTTACAGAAGAAACTCAGTCCGACACGATAATTCAGTCTTGGCGTTTCAGCGATGTAATTGGTCATCTTCTTATAAAAACCAAAGACAGCGATGCAGTTAAAGGTTTTTCTCTACGTATCTTGCGGTGTTCAGGATATGGACCAGTCGCTGGCTGATATTAACAACAAGATACTGACATTCCTCTATTTCACTTCTCTTATCATCGGGAATGTCTTACTGTGCACCAACTGTTTACATACTTCTTCCGTTTGTTCATTTTTACACAACTACTGACCAAAATAATACGTTATGTTTTAAAAATTACTTGATTTGCTCGTCGACTGAAAATTGCACCCCAAATGTTAAAGTTATACTCCTTAAGTTTGTGATATCTAGCGATTGAAAAGCAATTTCGAATTCGTATTGCCAAATGCAACGATTGCTATCGCACAACAAATAATTGGGCCGCTTAAATGAAAAATAAAGCGGGTGCAATAATTCGATCAATTAACGCGATGATGAAGTGAAAAATGGGTGGCGAAAAAGCGAGATATTTGTATCTCGCGGAACCGCGTGTGGTCCCAGACTATCCGTGGCGCTTTGTCAAATACTTGATATCATTAGATTTAACGACCTCGATTCTCGGCTCATGCCGTGTCACTGGCTCCCGCTACGGCGGCGCCCTTTCATCTTTCTTAACCAGCACTTGTGTCCCAAGTGTATGCCGACGTAGAAAGGACGCAACGGCGTCATCCAAAGTCAGACCACCGACAGCACGCCACTCTCGCCGATCATTGGCTTTCCCTCTTTTCTTTTCTTGCGCATTTCAACGCGCAAGGCTATTCCGCATAATCTACTTTTTGTTTCGCTATCATCAGAATATCGCCTGCTTCTCCGCTCGGCTGCAACATTAAGTCTTTGTCGTCGTTTTTGTCCAAACAATTACTAAAATTATCTTTATCGCGCAATTAACAACTCTTATGCAAAGTAACGAATGCACTATGTTATACTGAATTAGAATCTCTAATAGCAAAAAATTATTCTCTTTTTTCTAACTTGGAAATCAAATATTTTGGTATCACGTGTTGAAAAAAAGTGATACCAATTATAATTTATTTTCTCGCTAGAAAAATATCGTACTCGGCTGGAGAAAAATTGTTTTCATGTTGGTAGCCCTTCGGGGTCGTGATCACGTGATCACGAGCCTAAGCCAAGTGATGCCAACAATGAGAAAACGAGACTGCTCTAACAACAGTCAGTACTGTTTGTTCTACCATCATAGAATGTAAAATAATACAGTGCTGCACCGTGCAGTCTAAACCGTAAGTCAGGCACTAGTGCACGTTTATTTTATTACGGCTTTATAACCTAAAAAAGTAAAGCAGACGATGAGTGGCATTGCGGACGTCGCTAAAAGACGTTACCGTCTTGACTGTACTTTTACTGTGAGGACTGTGCAGTATTATCGTAACAGTCGTTACTGTATTTATAGCAATTCTGTTTTTACAGGGTTTTTTTTTTTTCAATAGGAAAAATAACTTTATTTTAATAGTTTTTTATGCCAACAACTTAGACCTCATTTTTTCTTCGTCGAATAATTATAGCGAATTTTAAAATATTGTGCAAATAATTAGATAACATTGCCATAGTTATTACCAAAATAAATTTTTTTCAAACGAACGAAAAAATGAAATTAATTTTGGTTAATCAATTCTTATCATGTAAATTTTAATATATATGTGATGATTTTTACGTAAACAAATAGAATCATCACATTGAAACAGATTTAAGGTTGAAATTAATTGGAAATGTCAGAAAGACCGTTTTTATTTGTAACGATATAAACTCGTCTTATCATATTAAGGGAAAATATTTTCCGAATGGCAACAAATGCAAAACCGTTGAAAGTTAAAAATGGAAAACAAATTACGTTGCAGACTCAAATATGGACACTATAAATCTGTAATCGCTTGAAATTTATTCGACATATTTACATTTACGATACACTAAATCCTCATTTGCATAAAGCCGAAAGACTAAAAAGTCAAAACAATTAATATATCCGCATTTGCATTCATCACCTTTATCTAATTTTCCGCTCGGCGAAATTATAACGGTGAAGATTAAATGAAGCAACAATGATAATGGCGAGAGCAATGAATCAGAGATTCCAGTAGTTGCAGCGGGTCTGAATAAGCGGCGAACAAGCGCATTTATTCGTATATACGTAGTCGGTAATTGAAACATTGCGACAATCTAATCAGCGACGATTGGCGGACGTGTTGACGAGCGACGTTGGTTTGCTATCTTGCGCGCGCGGAGATGATGCGACGACAAAACGAGGGAAAGAAGTGGGGAAAAAAGGCGAAGGAGAAATGGCGCGTCGCCGGTGCGGAGATTCTTTAAAAGGCGCAACCGGACTGTGTCGCGCGGATATAAATGCCCGCGCGCAGCCCCTCTGAATAGAGGCGAATTAAAGTTATGAATTAAAACCATTGATCAGGACATTCCTACATACAAATGCGGCCATTCAAAAGCTCGCTGTTTTTCGCGCGCTTCCGCCTTGGTGCGTGCATTCGACGCTGATAAAATTAATCGCGCCATTTATTTTCGAGCATTATAATTATTGGCGGCACGTTCGCAGAAGCGCGCGGACGCGGGCAAGCGGGCATTTTTGAAATTGAATAAAATTAACAAACGCTTGCCAATAAACCACTTTATCAGATGCTCTCATTTCAGCGAGCGTGTTTCCAATAAATTATAATCGAATCTGCTTCTGTTGGCGATGCGCGATAAAACGGCCGCTATTTGCATACGAAAAACAGGGATCCAAACGGGCCGAGCTCGCCGCGGATAATAGTTTTACGGCAATGATGCATCGCAGCAACAAACGCGGCAGTTCGATGCTTCTTTTCGGGAGATTATACCAATGCTCGAGCAATCGCGATAGATACGATCGTGCGCGCGCGCATATCGAACGCGATTATCTCTAATGGAGCATGTCTGCCAGCTGCATTAATTTGTAATTAATACTAGGCCGTTGGTTACGGCGAAGACTAAGTAGCCCTGCCTCCGAGTGATTAATTCATGGCCATGTCAGTGACCTTGCGATTCGTACCTATAAATCCGTTTTAAACGTCGCTTTTTTTGTCCAAAACTCCTTTATAAACAATTAACCATTCCAACAAGTTATAGATAAGGCTTTGTCGCCAGTGTTAATCCCTTCTCATCTCAAGACGTCTCTACAATCGATAACAACACCAATCACCACCGTCAAAAAACGATCAGTTGTCCCCACATAAAAATGCTCTGTGTTTGCCTCAAACAATAATTGTGTCGAGAAGAAAATTTTTTTTTGCATGGCCCAGAAATTTTGTGTAGCGATACCAAAAACTGCTTTATCGACGATAACTCATGAACTTCATTTTCAGGCCTGACACAGTATGCCAAATATACTATGGTAGTGTCGGTGCATACAATTACGCATTTCATACCAAATTATTGTTCGAATGATTTAGGTTTTATTCTTTTATTCTTGGTATACGCTTCCAAAGTTATAATACAGTCTGGCGTGTACTGTGTCTTGAAAAAATTCAGGTTTTTCAATATATCGTTTCATCGATCAAAGTCGGATCATTAAGAGGAAACAACTCAATTTCAATTATTTCATAATTAACGGAAAACACTTAAATGTCTATGTCTAGTGCCAGTGGCAAACAAAAAAAAGCATTTTCGTTATACAATATTTGCAACGATCGAATGTCACGTGTGTGTGCAACATTAGCAAATAGATAATGACGCAAAGATAACACGCAAGGTTACAATCATTAAAACAGTCATCCCATTGTGTAAGAATTTCTCGTTATTGCTGTCAAAACAGCTGTTAAAGTTTCAAGTTGCGTCCCGGACAATAATCTCGCGTTAATGGACGCGCGTTCGGAATTAAAGGCTGTCGTTCGTCGGTTGTACGGTAAAAGGAAGATTTTCTTTTTTGTATCGACAGGAAAAGATCGTCATTCTCCCTTGAACAGAGCAGGAAATGCCTAGCGGCAAATTTAGGATTAAACGAACAAAGCCGATAGTTCAATATTTCTTACGAAACAAATTAAAAACAGTATAGCATGGGAAAATTGTTACTTTTTGCATAAATTAGTTGCGCTATGTCGAAGACAACTGCCTTTTCTTCTATTTAAAATACATAACCTAATTCATCTTTTTACGATGTAGAAAAGTAAATTTGATCGAAAACCCTTTAAAAACAGTCCAACCATAAAAGGCTAATTATTGTCCAATTTTAATTCTGATAGTCTATTTGGAGTTTAAATGCAGACAATTTTTCAGCCGCGATTCTTGTCATTGGATTATTAAAAACAATAGTTTTTCATGTCAACACCGAGAAAAAAGAATTCGTTTGATTAGCATGACAAATTTTGTTAGTATTTTCATGTACAATACATGTCCTATTTTGTTTTATTTATATGAAAAATATATCAATGTTACTTAAAAATGTGTACGCTATAAACAAAAATTAATTTCAATGCAGCATGAAAAATAACGCAGAAAGTACATTAATTCATATTGCTTATACATGACAGTTTAACTTTTTTGAACAGCATGAATTTCATGCAAACGAAACGGGAAGTCATGTGAACGCGACACATTGTTTATAGTGAAGCCGGTAATT
>JABFOV010000494.1:0-37429 GCA_022817685.1 Aradophagus sp. ZL-2020 | reverse complement strand
CTGTGTCGTCGTCTTAGTGTCTGAATCAGCATTTTTTGTGCTGTTATAGTACTTACCAGCTCTATTACTGTCATGTATGCTTTTAACGTCTCCTCCTTCACATCTCTCTGCTATAAACTATGCCGTCCGCGTTGAATTTTTATTTTGTGTTTAATTTTTTTTAAACAACCCAGGGTCCCTAATCATTAATTGGAATTTAAAAAACGGTTTTCTTTTTTTTTTTTTTTTTTTTTTTTTTTTTTTTAGGAGAATTAGTAAAGATAAATACCAGTTTTGAAAAATTAAAAAATTGCTAATTATGCTTTGTAAATAAATTTACTTAATTCGAATGTTTGCTGACGTTATCAAAAATTAATGAATACTAGAATAAAAATTGATTTTATTTTAATTTTTTTTTTAATTTCTTTCCCTTTACCAACCCTTTCTACAAGATTTTTGCCACAATAATAATACTTTGAATAATAATAATAATAATAAAAAAAAAATTTTTCTTTACACTAGGCTGAACGCATGTCTGTTGCTGAGATTTTAACATTAGTAAATATCTTTCAAATGTTTCTAAAATGTTGCTCATATAATCAAAACAGATTCAACGCAACGTTAAATTGTACCATTTCGTTCACTTGGCAATCTATCAAAAAATAAAAGCGTTACACGTAACTTAGCTTCCGAAGCCAACTTCATGGGACCATCAACTTTATTATTTAGGTTTCACTTTCCTTCCCCCCTGCTCTACCTTACCTCAGTCACTTACCCTAACTCCACCCTCACTCCTACTTTTTCTGTTCCTAACCCCGTTTGATTTTAATGATGCATAAAATAAATCTTCCGTTATTATAATAATTAATATTTAAATTAATATTTCAAAAGTTTACTTACACTTTATAATTTTCCATGTATGTAAGGAAGCTCCTTGCATTGCAGTGATTCACGTTGTATTAATTTAATGTGTTCAACTTTTTACCTGTTATTCGACTATAAAAACAGTGAAAGTGTAAATAAACTTCAAAGCTAATTAGAAATCGACCCAGGGCTTACAATTTAAAAGAAAATACTTATGATCGAAATAAAATAAACGTATAATTTACGAAATAATTTTACGGCTCTTTTAAAATTATTATTTGAAAGATTTTAAAAGTAGTTAACTTGATTAATAATATAAAAACGTATTCAGATTATAATTTAAATTATTATTCATATTATAATTAGTAAAGTAAAGTCACTCCTCCCCCCCTCCATATCGTCACACCTTATTTACGTAAATGTGCTTGATAAAAATATAAAAAATAAATACTAAATAAATTTTTGTACAAAATTTTTCCTCTTTATCTCCATTACTCTGATGCATAAATAATACATAGGAAAAACTGTATTTATGCAATACATATGTATGAAGGCCTGTATTAGTTAAATTAATAGTGATTCATTGTTGATCTAACAAATACCTACTATTATAAGTAATATGTAATTATAAATAATATTTAAAAAATTAAAAAAATTAAAAATATCAACCTTTTTTCTTATTTCCTTCTATCTACTTTTCCTTTTACATTCCTGCTACAATAATTGTACTTAAAAAAAAAATTTTAAATTCTTTTATTCACCCTTTCCCCTTCTCTTGCCCTAACCCTATCCTACTCTTACCCCTTGTTCTCCTCTCTTTACATATCTTTTTTGATTTTATTTACGTGCAAGCGGTAAATTTTTCCTCATTATTATAATTAAATACTTCTTACTGACATGTGTATGTATAATAATACTTGATATTAAATATATTTTACTTACATTTTAAAAATTTCTGTATATAAGGAAGCTCTGATCATTGTCGTAGTTCACGTTACATTAATTTTAAAAAATGTTTCAAATTTATACCTGCTGTTCGACGATAATAACAGTAAAAGTGTAAACAAGCTTTCAGGCTAATTAAAAATCGACACAATGTTTAGGGCTTTGAAGAAAATACTCATGTTCGAAATAATTTAACCATTTTAAAATGAATAACAAATTATGCAATATACATTAAAATTAAACAAAAAAAATTTATGTTTGAAATAATTTAACAACTACCATTTCAAAATAAATGTTTAAATTATGTAATATGAAATGTATTGAAACAATCAATGATATAAATTATTTTTAAATTATTATTTATAATACATATTACTAAACAATTATTTATGTTATCAGAATAAAACAGTGCTCGAGTGCCATTGCATGTTATAATTGTTCTCGCATTTCAAAATGCATTTTCAGTTCGGCAACGTTTCAACGTTTCCAAATAAATTATCAACTTGTTTAAAATGCATTCATACATTTTTATCAATTATGAAAAATGTTATTGACAAATACAGAACACCATTGAAATATACATCATAATGAACAAGAAATAGTAATGAAAAATTTGTTCGCCAAATTTGAAGGGCGTTGTAAGAAACTCTTATTTGAAAGTAATTAGTTTCCCCTTGTGTGCAGAACGTCACCATCGCGATGTCTGCAGAAGAAGGGTTCATTATCTTGCTGAAATATTCTTTTCGATGATGATATTCACTTGAACGTGTCGTTAAAAAGGGTTAAAAAGGGTGGAAGAAGAGTGGCAATTAAAGTTTAAATGGAACGTCGTAATGCGATTGATAAATATGTACATTTCTTCAACGAATAATAACGGGGATGGCTGATTCGAAGGGTGCGTACCGATGATTCGGTACGGCGCGGATAAATTGATGTGTATCAGCAAGTTTGAGCCAATGTGCGGCACGTAGTTTCATGCAGGATTGATGACTAGATGCATTCAATTGTGAATGGAATGCGATACAATATATGCGTCGTTCTGTATAGCGGATGGCGATCATACGAAATCGGGCACATACAGGTTGCATCGAGGCAGGAAGTAGTACCACACATTGCGGTTTGTTAGTTAATTACATAACGCAATCCTACACGACAAGACGCGGACCCTGTCGCGATATAAAGTGTTGCATAACAAACGCATCTCAATTCACTGTCGCCACACTCGGCCCGTCATTCCAGCCGGACCTCCGTTAATTGAATTTCTTAGTTAGCGATATTGTCAACTTTACACATCGTTTGTTTGAATTACTTCTGAAGGCGATAACGCATTCACGCTCTACTTGCCTCCTGAGGCCGTTTTACGTGTGACACGTAATTAATATTAAAAACTATTTTTGCGGCAGTGGAGAATATAATACTGAATATAAAAATATAACTATATTTTTTTCATTTGATACGGCAATATTTAAAAACGTATCCAAGTGACATTTTTCTAAAATTAAGAAAATATTTCTCGAGTGCGGCTACCAACTTCATATTCGAGATCGAGTTGATATCTTACGAGCCAGCTGTTATTCAAGTAGTTGAAGTATACCGAAGCACATAAGTGACCTTCGACAAATATTTTGCAATCAAGCAACGTACGGGGTCTTTAGGTACTCGATGCTGGAGAGGCTGGCAATGAAGATATTTGAAGATAAGTTACATTCCCACACGGACGGTTATTTTTTTAATGTATACTTCTATATAATAAAGTCAATGAACCTTGGAAGTGATTTTTGAACTTGAAAACGAACATTTATGGGAAAGATTTATCGAGGTATAATCGACGACGCAAATCTTTTGGATGTTATAGAGGGAGCTAATATTTATAGATGTATTTTTAAAATTGGCACCAAAATGTTTAATAAGAAAATGTTTTCCGTCTGAAAAGCATTCGTGTTCCGACGTCCGCAAGCTGATGCTTTCTTTGTACGTTTTATGAATGTAAAATGGTAGCTATACAAATATCATTCTGGGTTAAGATAAAAACTTTTTTTAATTGTGAACCATTTGTACGTTTTCGTTCATGTGCAAGAACTTTATAATGTTCAAGGTGCAGCTACAGAATGCACCTATGTTTATCTCGCAACCGTTGACAAGTGGGGCGCCGCCGCACGTCTATTGATTGGTGCCCAGCTTCCCCACCGAACCCTCTAGACTCTCGCATTCACGGCGATTCCCAACCTAGTCTGCTTTTCATTTTTATTTTGTCTCCCCATATCCTCCCGTTTTTCTTTTACTGGATTGTTTCTTTATCGTTCCCTTATCTGCTCGCCCTACATTGTTTGTTTCTTTAGTCACATTTGCATTTGCGACGCCGCCTTTATTGAAGATAAATTAAAATATAACTCATAATAACCTCCATGATACCTAATTAATCTACTTATTCTTTTATTAACGAAAATGTGAACGCAAATTCCTCGTTGACATGTCAGATTTGCAATTCATAATTGCAAAATTCAATTTTCGCTATAAATTTATAATAGGTTAATGGCTTATAATTTCATTTGCTACGGCATGTAGGAAAATTTGTAAATTTAAAGGACGTTTATTGCAAAATGGATCATTAAATAAATCAAGTTTTTTTTACATTGTATGTGAAACAAAACTTTACTTTAAAATCTATTGATTATAAATCAAGAATAGCAGTTATATATATGAGCTTTTTTAATTCATATTTTTAAACACTCGACAATCTAATTATTGTCCTGATAGAACATTACGTAAAAAACAAAATGTTCTGTAAGCGTAATATATATTATTTTATATTATGAATTTTCTTACTTCGTATTCTTACATAGTTACATTATTGAATTATCTTACTTCAGGTGCAATTTTTGAAGAAGGAACCGACGAAGTCCAAACAGCGTTCGGATTCGCAATGCGTAATCACAACGAGAATATGACTGGTGGTCGACGTTTTGAGCTGCAAGCTTTCGTCGATAGGATTCGTACCGCGGATGCCTTCAAGTTATCTCGTCTAAGTAAGTAATTTTAACGAAAATTTGCATTTCTAAAAGAGGCGCGCATCAATCAAGCTGATAGAAATACCATCAACATGCAACTCCCTTAAATCACTGCATAAGGCAACAGTATCAACGATAATTAGAGAATAAAAATATTATTAATGAATATATATTCCAGTTAAATTTCAATAGAGTCACGTGTCCTATTGTAAAAATAAGTGGAGTATTCAAGTTAACTTTTCCTTAGACAAATCTAAGTAACATAATCATCAACATTTTAAAGAAAAAAATCTCATTTTTGTATTGCGAAAGGAACTAGAAAATTACGGACCATTGAGGAAGAGGAACAAAGACATTGTTGATGAAAACTCTAAAGTGTATTGTAAATTGGAACTCAAAAACACTGTACTGAGTCCTGTTTGTCATAGAATTTAATGCAGCTTTACCATTCTTGTATCAAAGTGATATTCAATTCTGCTTTGAAAAACATAAAAATGAAACAAGACAAGAAACAAGATATTTGAATTGTTCTATGCATATTTACTGTCATAAAAACCCGGTTTTTTTATATGTAGTAATTACTGAATGTGCTAAAAATTATTCTCATTCCATTGTTTTACTCAGTATAATGTAACATATTCGATACTACGGTGGAAAAAAAAATGTTAATGATCCAATAATCTCTATGTAACTTTTCTACAAAGAAACAAGCACAATGTTGCGGTCTGACTTTCCGCCCGCTATTTGATAGAATCTACTAATTTGTTGGTGTCGACCAATCGACCTCCAAGTCCTTTGAAGTTAAGCACCGTCCTCTTTTATCAGTTCGTTGGTTGGAAGGACCAAGCTTAAGCCGGGTAGCAGTCCTTCGATCGTTAAAGCTCGCTCGACCAATCCCCAACCATCTGTCAAGTATATCTACCTTGTCTTGAGAAAAAAAGAGCAATTCGTGTGCACCGTGTTCGGATCGTGCATTTTAAGAATATTGTTTTTCAGTTTTTTGTGCCTTTATCACACCGCATTAGTAGTTGTTTCGAATTCCCAAGACATTTAATCAATTGATCACAGACATTTCGTGTTATACAGAACATTTTAATTAAACAAAAGCGTTCGAGCGTTTCGAGGGAACGGATATAAAATTATTCTAAATTAATCTGGAATCTAATTTATTTATAGGCTAGAAATTTGTCTTCATCCGTCTCCTAATCCGTTTTCTCTTTTAATTCGAAATTCAATCATCTACCTCAGTGCCGCGAGATGATTTATACGAAGTTTGGTGCAATATTAATAGTTCAAAGTTATCAAAACTGTTAGCAAAATTCTATTGGCCTTTATTGTGGTTTCTATGAATTTTGTAGATCACGTTATATGCAGAGAAATTAAGAATCTAAGCTGGTCGTATATTGATTCTGGTACGCGACGAAGAGACGCGAAGAAAACGTAATACCGTCAATATTGGCTGTACCGCGCTCGTCCTTTGATTTCCTATCGTACGCTACGTTGCTATATACCGAGTCGATGGGAGGTATGCGGATTCTTGAGGTAAACTTGGCCTTAGATGTTTCTTTGTCGTTAGAGAGCAACGCGTGCAGCCGGAGGTTGAATTTGTATGTAATTTTTTTTCCGATAAAATTTCTATTAATACATTAGAATAAATAAGTTTACGATTCGACCTCCAAATTGTTCTAATTAGATATATTCTAATTCCCATCTTTTTTGTTATATCTTCCAGAGGTTTACCAAGGATAATTATAAACTGAAAAAAAAAAGATATTCAAAAAACAGTCCAGGTGGTTCATCCGAACATTACAATATTCGCGGTTACTATTTCGATATCCATTTTAACTATTTTGATAATTCTTTTGGTTGTGCTCTTAGCTTACGTTGTCTACGAAGCCAACAGTTTTGACACCTAGCAAGAAAGCGTCAGGAAGTCGTACACGATGTACCACAATGGGGATTCAGAACCGAACCCTGTGGGACACCTCAACTGATGTTCTAAGTCGGTAATCTATTGTCCGTTGAGAACATCAGAGTTCTGTAGTCAAAGTAATCCGTGATGATCCTCGTAATGTACTCGAGAACTCCAATCATGCGTAGTGCGTTGAGAATGCAGTTTGCAAAATTGCAAACACAGGGAAATAAGAAAAAGTAGAAACATTCTTTTTCTCTCGTCATGAACCTCAGTCTAGTATGTGTGTGTGTGTGTAGTAGTAGTATGTCGTTTCAGACTATGATCTCTTCCACTTGGTGTATTCGGACATCCTTTTTACAGCCGGTCATTAGGAAGCGGACCACAAATGTCTCTGCATGAATTCTAATGTCCGACGACGAGCAGTAAAGGTAATCCCAGCCAATAGTTCTCACCATCCTCTTTGAATTTACAGCTTAACCAGAATGATCGTCATGGGAGTTCTCGCCTATCTATTGTATGCATTTTCAAACAATCAATAGTTAGAAGTATTGTACAATTTGTCGCAATTCATTCCTTTATGAGATACTGCTTCGTCACTGTGCATTTTAAATTTTATAGTTGAAAGACCTTCCAATGACATTTATAGAGGATCATTTGTTAAGGCTTTACGAGGAAATCACAAAAAACTACAAGGAAAAATACAATAATTTTCGTATAAATTAGAGTCGAATTTCCAAAAACTGTTTAAATAGTGTGAAGAGGAATTGAATTTAAATTCAAGTTGAACTCTGAATAAATGTTATCTGTTATCTAAATTTTGCATTCAGATCTACAAGTAGATGAAAATGCACAGTCACCAAGAATAATTAATGCCCTGTCTGTGTTTCTTTGGCGTTAACACCGTTCACGGGCATCACTTATGTCATACAAGCATGTCTGTCGTATCTAATCAGGGGTACAGCTGTTTCAAGTGACAGTACAAAAGTTGCCTCTCACATGGCGCAGCATTTGGATCTATCAGTGAATCATTCTCACCTAAATAAAGCGCATCAACTTTTTTTCGAATGTTTCAAAAGTTTAGGATTGGTACTAATAAAAAATATCAAATTGCACGCCACTACGATACCACTGCAGTTATAAACTTCGAACGTCTCAATATTCGTTGTAAGCTGTTCGGCAAAATATAAGAAAAGCGACAAACTCCGAGACATTAAGTTGAGCCAGCGCACGAGGAAAAACGGCCAGCCGTACTTACAATCCCTAGTTTTCTCCGTCCGTAAAATATTATATCACCTTTTATACAGAAACAATGCAACGTCTTTATCCACTTAGCGATTCAGCGCACAAACGCGGGGTAGTAAACTTCATTCATCAAGCTCCAAAAGGCCATGTTCCTAAGCTGCCTCGTTTAAAACCGAGCAAAGGAGGCACGCCTATTAATTACACTGTCTACCATCGTCGACTCGGGTCAGTTATCGTCAAGATAAATGATGCATCCCGGACGTGCATCTCTTGATTTTCCGCACTCCCGTCGCGCATTTTTACCCTTCGCATTGCCGGGCGCTCGTTCCCCTGGGAGGAAATTAGATTCCCGTTACTTTGTGCACGACCTCTGCACCGCGTCTTCGTCGTTCGACGATATCGAAGACGCGTAGCAAGGCTTGGGCACAAAGTCAAGCAAAGTTAGCGAATTCGCTTGACCCCGACTGAGGCAGACACGCCGAACAACTCCAGTGGGTCAGTTCGTACTATATGTAAATGAATACATATGATCCTCTTTGTTTATCTAGTTATAATCACCCGCAGTATATTCTCGCCTTTGTACCGGCATGCCAATTTTCGTAGATGTGTCATTCGCCAATTGGATCTGCATTCATAGGAAATTCTACCTCGGATGTAATGTATATAATGTATGGGCAATGAATATATACCTTGTGATTTGTTGATCATCTTCAGTACAAACAACAACTTTGAAAGAACATTAATATTTAAGAGAATTCGTATATATTACTTACAAGTAAAAGGGAAATAAAGTTTCCAAAGTCTTAGTAATGCGAACGTATTTCCTAAATTTGGATTCGAATTCGAATGAACGCCTTGGGGCAGGTGAAAAACTTTTTCCCCGTTAAATTAAAGAACTGAAGAACGTTCTGAAGCTCTACGTATCTCGAGCATACTTCAGGCTCTTCGCTGCTTACGAGAGAGCAAAATTAAAACTTACAAAGAAGTTCACTGGCTCGAAGAGCATATTGCCAACGATCAGCGCTTGCTTTTCATTCGACAATCTTGTCTGTTTTCTTTTTATACATTTGATGATCATCATTTTAATTCTAATCCAAGTTATGATTTCATGATTCAAACGCTGCCATTCAAATAATTATGCACGTTTGCAAAAAAGTATTAAATTCAAAAATGCGTGAATTTCCAAGTAGAAATTTCATTAGTAATTCACAAGTTGTCGCTTGTTTCAGACAAGTTTATTTATAAATACTTAATTTTTGTACGAAAAGGAACTCAAGAAGATATGCTGGGACGAGTGTTATGCAATCACCAAAAGTTACGTCAAAGTAATATAATATTTTCCCGCGGATAGAAATATTGAAAATTGTACGTCAACCACTGTTAGACTTTGTTAGACGTCAAAATTATATTTAACAGTTATTCCGAATTTGCTTGCAAAGTTAGTAAATAGTAGTATATTCCATGATATCAGATCGCAGTTTGCCAAAAACTTTTCTTTGGATGTAATGCTTATATACGAAATAACAGTTATTACTCAACGATACCATAGAATCTCAGGATATCGTTGCTACATTCGGCGACAAGGAAACAACTAATTTGAGCCGCTAACTTCACGAACCATTTAACTTCGGAACTTGTCCTATCACGCATGTACCCATTTGTCTCTGAATCAAGGCTAGCGCGTTCATATATCGGCATCCCTAGCACCAACGTTATCATCTCCTCTTTTAGTTTTGATCACACGTGCAAATCTCGCTACATAATGGAGCGAGTTTCCTCCACTGATTATCCTCGATTTTTGACACGGTGTTAACGTGGTTATGCCGCAGCTATTTTCCATTCCGTGTGAATACAACTTTCACTATGTTTTAGTATTTTTTAGTCATTTTTTTGTGATCCTTCATACTTATTTTTCTGTTGCATTAAAGTAGTTTGCAAGTACAGCAACTTATATTTTTGAATTCTGGAAATAAGACAGTGCGATTGCAAAAAATTACAAAAACTGTTCCAATATCTCATAGACTGTTATTTTGTAATCAATTTGATTGGATCTTAGAAGATTGATCGTAGTATAAGAGAATATATCGACTTCTGCTAACGTTTGTCGTCAAAGGTCTGCCGAACTTTTAAGTGCACAAGTGATTTTCCGAATGTGGACCATTCCTTTCTTTCAAAGTTTCGAAATTCTTTCGGAATTTCGTTAGCAATCGGTTCATCAAATATAAAATGAGCCGTTCAAATGACAGTGTAATGGATGGCTTGACAAAAAGCGAACAAGGTCCCCGAGTTTTTGAAAATTCGATCAACTTTTTCGGCAGCAAAACGTTTCGATCATTAACATAAAATATGATATGGTTTATGAGCAAAGAATACTGCTTCGAGCGATATAGTGCAGGTATTGAGAACACTTTTCGCTGTCATAAACTGGGCAACTTTCGTCACAGCTGTGCTTTTGAACAAGTGTATTCTGTGTACACCGGAGAAATACGGAAGTAGGTGGCAGATGGTCAGAGAGTTATCGACTCTATATTGGTACTTACTAAACGAGTTATCGTTACCGTATTGATGTTGCCCGTATAAGGTGCTCCACAACTTCGGGTACAAATTGTGTATTGTTCTTGAATATAATACATTTTCTTCACAAACTAGTTGCCTTCTCAGTAAGTAATAATGTTAAGTACAAACAAATGTTGATGCTGCATTGAATTACTGCGATGGAATTACCGTGACAATCGTAAAACATCGTGAGGTCGAATAGAGAGTTATATGACTTTCATTTTTTGTTTTATATATTGTAAAGAAAATCATTTGAAAATCCATTCCTTGACTGAAAGTTAATACAATTAATTACTAGACTTTGCTGCCCCAATTAGAAACTATGAGGGTTTAATTGTGTTTCACAGTATGAATATAATAAACTTGAAAATCAATCACTGATTCAGAAAGTTTGAAGACAAGATTGACGTGGTTTTGTCTTCTGCATAATAGAGTTGTAAATCAGTACTAACTCGACGTAATATACCATAACTGTTCAACAGTGGTTAGGTTTCTTCCCTAGGGTGAAAATGTACACATTGCCGCCTTATGATAAAAAAATGTTTAAGCTAAGAGAGGAAGTGTTTATTTTTTGATCTAGGTAAAAAAACGTGCTACTTTTTGCTTAAAAAACTAATTCATGAATTTGAAGTTATTTGTCCCCAACTTGTTATCTTTTGTGTGTTTCAGTATGTACCCAATTCAGCAGAGGAGTATTTTCAATGCTAGGAGCTGTCAGTCCAGACTCTTTCGATACTTTACATTCTTACAGTAACACTTTTCAAATGCCATTTGTGACGCCGTGGTTTCCCGAAAAGGTATTGCATTCTCATCTCGGTTTAACAATTTTGAATATATATTATTTGTAATCAAAAGGCGTTTAAATGTTATCCAGCGCCTATTTTATCGGAATTATTATATTTATTTAATTATAGTATAACTCAGGAAATTTCGATTTGAAAGTTTACAAAATTTTCTGCGCGTATGTAGAATAATATTTATTTAATATCAATTACGTTATAATAGGATTCATTAAATGAAAATGCTAATTAAATTCGAATCGATTGACGTTTTTACATAATCGTGAGATTTGAAAACATCAATGATGAAACCGAATTAAAACTGTATGTAATACACAGGCTTGTGTCTATGAATGAATTTAAAAATAACTTTCCTTTTTTATCGATATTTTCCGATGAAAAATTCGTTAAATACGGATTATGAAACGAACGAACGGTAGAATTTGCAATATACGTATCATAAAAGTCAATTAAATGAGAAAATATTTTGCCTCGTAATATAGGGCAGTAGCAATTAATTGATTTTTACTTATCGATATTTGTAGGTTTTAACGCCGTCATCCGGTTTCGTTGATTACGCTATCAGTATGCGACCCGATTATCATCGTGCCATCATCGATACGGTTCGGTACTACGGATGGAAAAAAATTATCTATCTTTACGACTCCCATGATGGTAAGTTCTCTCGCTCATGCATTTCTCAATTTATTCCATGTTAGTCTAAGGTTTGCCACTTCCCTCACTTGTATTTGGACTCATATTTTTACGAAGAAAAATTGTATAACCCTTTTTTGATTACTTTATAAAATAAAAATAATTTAGGTATGAAGATTTAATAAAAAAATGTATTAAAGTTGATATTCCAAACTACTTATTTTGTTATACTTATTTTAAGAACTATAAATTTATAAAATAAACTTATATAGGAAACGAAATGCGCTTTGTAAAATTTAAATTATACTATAGACATGAACTGGGTTTAAGACATTTGACGTTTTTTACAATTATCTTATGATATAGAAACAAAAAACCTGAAAAATTTTGCACAACAAAAAAAGGCCAGACTTATGTATATCCAACGTTCTATCTCTTTTTTGTTCTTCGTATTCTTTCTTTTATTGGAAACATTAATTCGAAAATATCTTTTTAATAAGGTGTTGAATTAACGCCTGAAAAATTTTAAAAGCCAACCACAAACCAAGAACAAAAATTCATTAAATCATTTTCAAATTCAACCACATTGTCAGACACATACAATCGGTCATTTAGATCTTCAAGTTTAAAAACTGATTTAAAATGTTGCATAGGTAATTATTTACCTCAAGTTTAAAGCACGCACCTACATCAAATGATATGAATGCTGAGAAAAGTGCGTTATTAGTTTTATACTAGATTTAAACTTTTCGAAATGACACCGGTCAGCGTACTTTCTGAAGTTTTAATGTCGTTGCGCATTAATGAAGCGTTTTACGAAGGTCCAACGTTTATTTGAAAAGCTGCTTTAAGCAAAATTGGACGGTATATAATTAAAATTCCAAAATGAAAGTTTAATATTGGCCGTAAATGAATTCTCAAACCACTCTCAAACGTTATATTGTGCAACAATAAGGGCGAAAATGTATCGATTTTGACGGTATGTAATTAACAAAGCATCTCGAGTTTCGAAAACTGTTTACCAATGAAATCAACGTTTTATAGGTCCGCGTGGCACACGATTTTTTCCTCTCCACGAACGAAAGGCAAGACGAAACTGTGGCCTCGCGTGGGGGGCGCTGCAATTCGGCATACGTCACTCTTGTTTTACTGCGTTCGCAGATTTAATGAGTATACGTCATACGGCACTACGTTTTTCATGGCTCATGGCACCAACTTTTTCGATGCGCGCACCGTGTTTTCCATTCCCATTACATCGGATGTAACGTCAAACAAATGAGTTTACAATGATAAATTATCAGAATATTTTCCATTCGGGTCATCGAAATGTCTGTTTGGTCATCAAAATACATCTCTTGTGAAAATTAATGTTACTTAAGTGCAAACGACATCATGTATATTTTTATTCTTATATGAATTGTATTTTCAATAATTTGTAACATTTTTTTTACAGAAATTATGAAATTACTGTTAATGTCTGCTATGGATTGCAGCCCAATTAACATTATTTTATTTTAAACTTTTATATGAGAAATAAGGAAATAAAGAAATTTTTTAAAATTTCCTCATTTCTCACATAAAAGTTTAAAATAAAAATTTGTAACAATTGATAGCAACTGGTAGCAATTTCGCATTACGTTATTTTACATTAACGCAGAGAAGAAAAGTTTAAAAAAAGAGTGGGGAGATGAAATGTAACCCCATCGACCTCTTGGAGCGATGTGAATTTGCAGTCACTCGCGAGATTCCCAACGTTTGATTGCAGAAGCATAAATGAGGGACACTGAAAAAATGTTTTGATAATGTATTATCACTGATAGAATGCTCAGTGCGTGCTACGGATTTCAACATATTTCCTAACTATCATCAAAGTGTACACAATAAAGTTTGAAAATTAAGGTAATACGCTCTACAAAAGTACAAGCACTGTTGGAAAGTTAATTTGAAATTCCTGGTGCGCACAAGTATTCAGTCAGTGATAATACTTCCTGATATCATAATGTTTTTAGTGTAATCCGTTTTAAGTTCGATCGAATAATTTTTAAGAATTATTTACGTGGAATATATACATATATATATATATATATATATAAAGACAATGATAGTTAACTGGTGCGTACAAAACGATTATAAAAAAGTGAACATAAACAATGTTTTGCAAGCCATCTTTTTTATTGTTTCATAAATGTACGTTTACACTTCGTAAATGACTGTTTTTGCCGTGCATACTTTTAAACGAGTTGATAATAAAAAAAGAAAGTGGCAACTGAGACATTCTTTGTTCAAAGGACCTTTCTTCACATTTGAAATGTGTTAATTAAAATTGTGCAGATAAACGTTTTATTTTCTTTGATCGTACGTACAATTTTTAATAATTTACAATGCAAATATTAAAATCGATAATGCTCGAAGAAAAATTAAAAATTGTATGTATAAAGAAACAATAAAAAAGAAGAACTAATTATCGAAGATGCATGCCACGCCGATTTATACACGTTTTTTGCATTTATTATCATTACATAAACATAATTTCAAAGTTAACAAAGATCATTTGACAGTTACTCGTTGACGTGATGTGATACCGGTTTAGTTTGAATTCCGCCAGTGTAATCGTCCGGTTTATAAGATTAATGTCATACTTATTGAATATGAGATTTTTAATTGTAATCATTGGGCATAATTACACGGATTAAATGTAAGTATCAGTAAATATGTAATTTTACCAATCCTTTTAGTAAATTAAATAGATTCATTTTATAGTAAAAATAAGTACGATTAAAATTGGCTGATATAATAAGCTTAAAAATTGACGTATCAATACAACTAACTAAAGTAATAAAAATAGCATATTAAAGTTTTTGTTTAATGTAAAATTTCCAATTTCATAAAAAGTGTTATACGTTAATATCGTTAATCGTTGAATCAAAATAGAATTGATTAAATAGAAAAGAAAGTCAGATATGCACAAAATCAATGAAAAAATGTACTTTAGTTGATTTTTTTTTCTATTTTGTTGTTTTCTATAAAAATATTTACCGAGTTTATTAGATATTACATTTTATTATGAATTATATTTTTTCAAATATGATTTTTAAACACATACATTGTTTTAATAATAATAAAAAAAAAAAATTATCGCAGGGTATAAACGTAATTTGAATTTATTAGAATGGCATTGAAAATTAATCATTAGGGAACACTAAAGCGTTCTTTTCTATTGTCGATAATACAAACATCAAACTTATCCGTCTAAATGATATGTTTAAAGATATAAACCAATGTCTGTAAGTCAAAGTAACAAATTGTCTCTAACACGTACATATAAACGCTGATTTATGATGACGTATAATGTAATAACACTGTTATCCAATGCCATCTATTAAAAGAGTAGATGTAATTTTGTATGAATTAATCGTTACCCGGAACAAAAAAGAAGAGGTAATTGGTACCGCAGATGATTTTTCATAACCTTGGCATTTCAGATTGCGTTAAGAACATCATAAAAGACCGTCATTTTATTAGGTCTAATTTCTTTTTTCATTTTTTTATGTTTTATTCTTATTAAAATCACCTTCATTAAAGAGGTTTTTTCACTCCTGTACTTGAAATCGCATGATTGCCTATTTCATTTCGAAATTCGTTGGAGCACGATTCTTTTTTCGTATCATTACAATAGATTGATATTTCAATATATTATTATTTAGATTTTTTATTATATACGTCGATGCGTTCTTCGATATATCTTACATTAACATCGCAAAGAGAGAAGCAAATTAAGAGACAAGCGTGCAAAAGAATTTAATGCAAACAAGGATAAATTGACACGCATCTCTCAACACACGCTGCAAAAAGATAATTATTTCAATACTGAGATAAACTGTGTGTATATATATCTTTAGCAGCATTTTTGTAACTTGCACGATTATCCGAGGACATCTTTTATTAGATAAGTGAATTGTTTAATGTATTAGATAACTGAAATACCGAGGAGTGAAAGTGTGAAATATTTCGGAGGTCAGCAACTGAATTGAATTGGCAATTACTTTTATTTGCGATCATTGCATAGGGAAACCGTTTTTTGATACGAATCGAAATTGAAACAATATAATTTAAAATATTATTAAATTATTTATCAATAACTGTGCGGTGCAAAATGCAATTATTTTATCATTTTAGAGTATTGAATATTCATAATAAATGTTATGAATTTTGTTTTCAGTTCTGATTCTTCAATAAAAAGAGCAAAATCACAATGAATCGAGGGATATTTCGGCAATTTCTTGTAGCAATTATTTGTAAGTTCACAACTTCGAATAATGACTTGAAAAATACTAATTTTGGAAACTAGAAAATAAATGAAAAGTAATTATTTAGAAATATTGAATCAGTTGGAATGTTAATATACAAATATTATTTAACGATTAATTAATTACGAAGCGAATTATCATATTAATAAGAAATTTCGGTAAGGTTATTTTTATTATGGCCAAAAATCAGAATGCATATATCTCTATAACTTTAACAGAATACAAATAATAGCTCTTAAATTCGCCACCGAAGCTCACGATTTTGTATTCAACGAAATGCGCATGAAAAATGAAATAACTCATTAAACATTTATCAGGTGATTTGTTGATTATTGACTGTGGTTTCCACGAGGGATGGAGTACCCCAATGATTCCGAAATTCGGAAACATCGATCCAATAGCTATGACGTCCGATCAGAGGCTTTGGGTTATCAATCTTCTGTACGCCGGTTTAGGTTTAGGTTCATTAACAACGCTGTTCCTCATGAATCGAATCGGCCGTAAATTGACGCTCTTAATAACGGCAATACCGAAAATTGCAAGTTGGATCATTTTTGCCGTGGCGGATAATTACGGCGCACTTTACGCGGGAAGGATTTTAGCTGGCATTAGTTGCGGGATGACGTACTCTTTGTTGCCCATGTATTTAGCCGAAATAACGAGCAAAGAAATTAGAGGCGTCGTCGGAACGCTTATTTCATTTCTTATTAATTGCGGCGTCTTGATCATTTATGCTATGGGACTCTACATGGACAGGTATTAGTTTCATTTTTCAAATGCACTATTTTCACTATTTATTAATTTAGATATGCAAGTGTATTATTTTAATTGTTCATAGGTTTATGATGTCCGTAATTTGTGTAATCGTCCCGGTCATTTTTTTCTTGGGATTTGTCTGGTGCCCCGAAAGCCCGTTTTTCCTGATACGAAAAAATCGTTTGATCACAGCCGAGCAAACACTTCGATGGGCATTATACCAAGAGGACGTTAGTCAGGATCTTGATGAAATTAAACGTATCGTCTCTATTGAAAACGAATACAATAAAGTTAATTTCACTGACGTCTGCAAAAATGCAGTGTTAAAAAGAGGAAATCGAAGGTACTCTATTATCCCGCGACTTTCAATTAAAGATGGAAAATATTTGAACCAACCATGGAAGATATTTGCAGTGATAATAAACTGAATTAAACATTTGCTTTTAAAATACAATGCTACAATTCTCGACGCGAAACACATTAAGCAGTAACACCATTCGCTTTTCCAAAAATGTCTATGTGCGTGAAATTATCAGAAACGGAAAAGCAGACATGATTTAACTTAAGAGAGTAAAAACTATTAATTTCTTAATAATAATAGTAATAATTAATGATTATCAATGATTTCACTTTTGAATTTTCCAAAACTCGTAGCACTTTGCAACGTGACAAACTTCAAGCACTTAAAATATCTGTTATTAATCTGGATTGCAATTCTAGGGCTTTCGGTATATCGTTGATTATATTAAGTGCAATGACGTGGTCGGGAGTGACACCCATTTTGGCTTATCAATCGTTCATATACGAGTCAACTGGATTTGACATTTCGCCGAATATTTGTATTATCATGACTGGCTCGGTTAACATACTGTTTGGAATAGCCTGTATGCTTACCATCAAATGGTTGGGTAAACGGAAAATACTTTTAACCGCCGCGTCACTAATGTCGGCCTCTTTGCTCGTACTGTCGATATTTTTCTCAGCTTTGGAAAATGGAGCGAATATTACATACGTTCGATGGATTCCTTCGGCTTTTATTATGCTGTACATAGCCGCATATGGATTTGGGATTAATCCTTTGGCTTTTGCGTATATCAGTGAAATCTTCCAGTACGAAATGAAAGGACCTTCAGCAATAACTACTGCTATTTACTATTCGTCTTCCTGTTTTGGCTCAGTAGCGCTCTATCAGGTAAAATATTTACATATCGTACGATTCTTTTTGATAGTTTATGTCCATTGATCATTTTTTGCAAACAAGTTTTTTGTCTCAAGACATTTTTGATGCCTAAAATATAAGAACGTCTCAAATTTGAAGGAATTACAAAATACTTATTTACTTGTACTCCTTTTTTTCAGAATCTTAGCGAAAATTATGGAACTCATGTGCCATTTTGGGGTTTCACAATCATCGCGACTGTTTTGTTTGTTCTAATGTATGTATATATTCCTGAAACGGAAGGCAAGAGCATCGAACAAGTTCTGCTGGAATTGAAAGGCGAAAATGTTGTGAAAAAGACTGATGTAAATAGCGAAACAATCTCTTTTAATGAGAAATCACGCGTGTAGATAATTATTTTATAGAAAATTTGAATAATAAACGATCAATTTTTTGTCAATACAAATTGCTTCTTCATTTCCTTTTTTGTCTTCGCTTGAAAACTACGTAGAAATGTAATTACCATAAATAAACAGGAATACAAGGAAATTACATCGTAGTAAAACGACTTCCTATCTTATCGGATAAGCATAACGCATCTGTTTAACTATTGACCTTGTTTCTCGTGAGAAAAGCATTAATAATCGTAATGGAAGTTACATTTGTACACGCTAAAAGTTTGGATAATGTTAATTAATTACTTTGATGCGGAAATTAATCTCAATAGCTCCGAATTAACATGAAATTAATCAGCTTTGTTTGTTTTGTTTCTGATATTAAAGCATTAATATCATTTTAACATGCACACCTCGAAGTAAAAGTAATTCACGAGGGAGTTGTATCGAATTCAAAACGTAAACTCTATCGCGTCCGTTTAATTTAATACAGTTTAGATTACAATGTTTCAGTTTAGAAAACAGTAACGCGTAAAATAAAGATCGCGTATAAGTATGAATTTTAACGTCTAGGCAGTGTTATTGTAATATAACAAGGTTCATGACCAATCATTTGCAGATTAAGAAAACTGTGTTCTAATTTACTTATAAAACATTTTTATCGAAGTTTCAACTAAAAATTGAAGTCTTTTTTTGAAATAATCTATAAAAAATATATATATGTATATATATAAAACGTATGGATATTTATTATGCAAAAAATAAAAATAATATATAAAATTATAAGTTTAAAAATTGTAAATTCAAATTAAAAATAAAAAATGAAAAATAAAATTTTAACTTTTGAATGAAATTAAAAAACTAAACGGATAAGATAACAAAAAGGTATATAACATTGGTGAAGTCAAAAAGATTTGAAAATTAGCATCGAAATTATTGCCATAATTCAAAACCAATGCCTATACAACACTCAAGTAATTTAAGTCATTACATTACGAAGATCGCGTAATTAAAAAACTGGAAGGAGGAATAAAGTTTTTTCAAACTCGCGGTAACGATTTAATCCTAAGATTAATGTTGTCGATAACACTGAGATAACACAACCATTCTCACATGAACATTTTCTGAATTATTCTGTAGCCATTTACGAAAAATCAGTGGTGGAGTGAACAATTAGTAATTACGCGCGGTTTTACACTTGTACTACCTTCAGGTATTCTTTGTGTGTTTAAACATGTACGGAATAACTCGAAGTGTATTTCGACAGTTTTTGACGTGTATCATATGTAAGTGCAACTACTTTGACAGTTACAAAACATTTGTCTACGCTTTTCAGTTTATGGTCTAATGGACCAAATTCATTTCTGTTCATTAAATCATTTTATGAATACGCATGTTTTAATTTGATTTAATTTGATTAAACTGAAATAAAAGCTTCATTTACTCTTTCACTGGAGTTTAATTAATAAAAGGTACCAAATGATTATTGTTAATTAAATATTGTCCAATTTTACAACAGAAATCCGAAGCTATTTTAGTTAATTTTACGCGGAAAAAATAATATGAAATTTTTGTAGAAATAAACGTGTGATAGTTTAAATATTGTACACTCACAAAGAAAGAAGTGAAAATATTTTAATTTCAGATATATTTGTTTGTGAAATTCATGTTTTTATATCTAACACGCCAAATAAATTTAAAATTGTAATGGATTCACAGATTTTGGCTATAATATTGTTACTGATAAAAAATTGTAGTCAAAAACTACTAATACTGATATAGTATCTTAGCTACTGGAATTGCTAGAGATAGACTTAATAGCGTAGATTTTCTGAAAATTTCAAATTCACAATATTCATTTAAGTTCATATTTTCTTATTAAGAAAGTACGTATCCTTTAAGACCTACAAATGTAGCATGTTATTATTATGATTGTTAATTTATCAAGCAAAGTTCTTTCTTGTGTACTGACAATCTTCAAGGTCCACGATATACTTTCATGTTCAATGTTTTATTGATATATTTCTTGAAAATTTTTTTGCAAGTTAAAAGTATCATAAATTATTGATACTGATTGAGCTGTATTTTTCCGTATAAATTTTTACCGCCATTTAATTAATACATTTTTAAATTATATTTTTAATAAACAACTTTAAATAATAACCGATCAACGTATTATTACTGTAATTATCAAGCTTTGAAATGAACATTTATTAGAATGTTAACATACGTAAAGTGCATTGTTAAATGCTATAGGGACGTGGAGTGATTGACGTTTGAAACCATTATAAATGACTATAGTCACTCACGCTTACGTAAAATTACAAGTTATTAATCATTTCATCTTTAATCGTTAACGAATGGAATTTGTAATTCAAGACTCGTTCTTTAAAATTAATTTTTGATTTATGAAATAAAACGCAATAATTACAAGTGAAATTTTTTTGCCTCTCGATCAGTGTTCAAACCTTAATGTAATCTTTGATATAAAATTAAATTCTTTTTTCATTTTATTTTAATTTTTCTTCGTATATCCATCCAAAGTTTGGTACTTTTTATCTTAGTTTATGTTTCTGATCATGCACTCATTCATATCTTTAAATTCATGAAGATAAAATAAATTGAATTTCACACGAATGAATCTTTAAGATTGCATTATCGCTGGATTCTCATCGCAGTGATTGAACGATTAATTAATTAATATAAATAAGATTAAAATTTTTTGTAATTGTTTGTAAAACGTTAACACTTCTTCTTATTTACAACATTTCTTTTGTATACATTCCTTATCGCAATTCATCTTGAACGTAAAATATGTTTTCGAAAAAAAACTGTAAAGATTTCCATCTTAGCGCAAGACGTCACTCTTTAATGAAAACCAATTTTTTGTTTTAAAACAGTAATAACAAAATTTAATGTAAACTTTACTCAAACGTATCGAAAAATCAACAACAATCTCAAACTAACTTGTTTTGGCCCAGGCGATATTCTTATAGCGGACAATGGTTTCCACGAAGGATGGAGTGCGCCGATGTTACCAAAGTTCGGTACCACCGATCCGATAGTAATAACCGACGATCAGAGCACGTTAATCGTCAATCTCCTTTACATCGGTACCGGAGTTGGAGCTATATTCCTCTTCTTCATTATGAACCGAGTTGGCCGGAAGACCATACTCTTATGCGCCGCGGTACCAAAGATGTTAAGCTGGTTATTATTCGCTTTGGCCAATTCGTATACCACCATCTATATCGCACGGTTTTCCGCCGGACTGAGCCATGGCGTAACGTTCACCGTCTTATCAATATACCAATGCGAGATCACGAGCAAACACATACGAGGTGTAGTGGGCGCTGTCATGTCGGAGATCATCAATTTCAGCGTCTTGCTAGTTTACATAATAGGACTATGGCTATCCAGATTCAATATGTCAATCATCGGGCTGGTCATTCAGCTGTCCTTTTTCGTGACCTTTATGATCTGCCCGGAAAGCCCGTACTTTCTAGTCCGGAAGAACAAGGAAGCTGATGCGACGAAGGTGCTGAAGTGGCTTCTCAACCAGGAAGACGTTCTCAAAGAACTCGAGCAAATTAAACGCATCGTCGCCATTGAAGACGCCTTTGCTCGCGTGAGCCTGATAACTCAGGTGAAGGAGATTTTCAGGAAAAAGGAAAACCGAAGAGCCGCGTTGATCGCGGCCATCTTAGCCACTGCTTTGACGTGGTGCGGCAGTGTACCAGTTTGCGCCTATCAGTCGTACACTTATATGCTGGCTGGCTTCCCCCTGTCCAAAAATGTTAGCATCATGCTGACCGGTTGCGCGAACTTGCTTGGTGGATTCGTGTGCATCGCGACCATCCGCAAGTTCGGCAAAAGACTGATTCTTTTGATCTCACTGCCGATTATATGCTTGTCCTTGACAGTGGTGGCCTTGTTCTTCTACCTTCTCGAACGACAATACGACGTCCAGGATTTCCGTTGGGTACCCACGGTTTTTTTAGTCGTCTATATATTCGCTTATGGCTTTTCTCTTTATCCTTTGGTTTATACGTACATGGGAGAAATATTTCCTTACGAAATGAAGACTTCGGCTGCCATCTCGTTCGCTATCTTCTTCTCGGTCTCTTCAGTTAGCACCGTCCAGTGTTATCAGGTATTTATTGATTTTTTGATTGTTGAAAAACGCGATTGATTTAAATATCTTGATGTAATATTTATATTTAATAATACCTTATTATGTATTTAATTATTTATATTTTAATATGTGTTCGATTAACAGGAAAAATGAATTCCAATTTAATGAATTTGTGAATCATTTTCTTTTTTCAGGCTTTGCGGAAATACGGACTAAACACGCCATTTTGGTTTTTCTCCGCGATTACCGTCATCATGTGGGTTTTGATATATATTTACGTACCTGAGACCGAACATAAAAGTTTAGAAGACATTTTAATGGAGCTACGAAGCGACAAAACCCCCTATAAAAACAATAAGAGTGACTGTAAAGCAAACGAAAAAAGTGTATCGAATCGAGATTGTAACGCATAATTACAACAGTATTGAAAAAAGGGAGCAGTATTATTTGACAGGCTGAGAGCACTAACGAAACAACTCCTACGTATTTGAAATAGTTCCTCTTAGTCTTAAATATTTCACAACTTTTTCATTATATTGAGAAAAATAGAAGAAGTCAAAACTGATTTTTCGTCAGTTGTTGCAAAGTGACAACTGCTACTTACAGAAAAAAAAGTAAAATTGCACTGATTGTCAGTATCACAATCAACTCATAACAATCAGTGTGAAACTACAAGTTTATTATAAAAATGAAGACAAAGCACGGTAATTTTACAAAGTTTGTGTAAAAACGTGCACGGAATTCATAATTCGTGAAAAATTGCATAAAATTTGTGAAATAACTTCATTTATCATGCGAATACTTTTTTCAGACAGCTAGTTTTGTAAATTCTACACAATCAATAATGTAAAAGTCATATAATTATACGGACTTTTATTAGTGCTGTACAGTTATTTCTCTCAAAGTAACATATTAGTATCCTTACTTAAACTTTAATTAACTGTAATTAATTATAATGGTAACAATAATTATAGTAAACTATAAATTACTGCTTTACTCGATTCAGTTGAAAAATGTTCTTTCCACTGTATTTTTTGTTTGCTCACGTCGACGGACGCGTACAAACAAATATGTACAAAGCATATAACCAGGAGTATTTTGTTAGAGAGAGAGTTGCGTGATATGGATTGCTTAATATACAACATCGGCCAAACTAACACAGTGGTCCAGTGAGCTTAAGATTGATAGGCTACAAGGCGCTACATCCACTTAGTCTCGCATTATCTCAATGAGAATTTGTGCGCCATCGACGCTCCCTCAGCTAATTTAAGTAATAGAACTTACTGTACATTACAACTGAATGAGATTTGATCATCTATTTATACAATTAGAAAATTAGTCGAATGTGATGCGAAAGTCAAAACGATTGAGCGTGTTTAAATCTTCGATTTCAGACGTTACTATTATTCGAAGAAAAACAAATTAAATGTGTTTGAAAGTGATTTTTTTTCTTGAATGTTTCTCAATAGAAACGCTTACAGTCGGGATGTTATAAATCTAATGGTATAATATTGAAAACGAAAAATTAAAAAAAAAGTGTATTCTTCTGAAATGATATATATGCTCACAAAATTAATAATTACGGAAAAGAATTCACATTTTTCTTTATAAAGTATGGAACTCTGTCGGCAACAGTTTGTATTTATTGTTAATACTATCCATCATCTTTTATCTGTATTTGTTGCCTCTTACTACTATTTCACGCCGCGAACACAATTTTTGTACAATCTTTCAAATAGGAGAAGTTCTTGAATTTATAAAACAGGTTTCTTATAATTAATCTATTATTTTTAAGAATGTACGTTGAAAATTGTTATTGTGAATTACTATCTTCATAATCTACGTTTTCTATGTTCAAGTTCTAAAAGTCTCATTACAACAAAGACCTGAGACTTTTTTATAGAAGAACTGTCTAGTAATATGTAAGACAAAAAAAAACTTGCTCTTTGTTCATCCGAACAAAACGTAAAATCCTTTTCTTACATCACAAAGCTTTGGCGAAACTCGAATCTCTAATTTCTTTCGTCTTTTGTTTAATTTGCGACAAATTTTAGCTAACAATAACGATAAATAAATTGTTTCGTTAAAAGAAAAGCAAGTTGCATTCACGTGATTAATGCAACTTTCTTGTAATTAAATATTTGACTTTAAATCCTTCATAGTTTCGTCGAGTGTTAGAATAGTTTCCATGTATTGCGGAGGTTAACTGCGACATGTGAGAAACCACAAGCCCGTATGTACAAGCGATAAACAGAATTGTTCGTATAGTTCGCATCGAAGTTGATATTCGTGTCTTAAATGTGCAAAGCTTGTATTCCGATTAAAGAGATGAACGACACATCACTTCTTTTTATTATCCAGTGTTTGTAAAATGCCTATGCATACTTTTGTATAGATTATCATTTTCAATACTTACAAATATATTTCAATTGTCTCACCAGCGCCTACACTTTTCTGCAATAAAGTACCATGCAGAACGCAAATTAATCAAAATTGAACGAGATTCGGAAATCGATTGAATTTAAAATTTCAAAAGACTTGCTAATGCATTTCTACTTGCAAACGTCGGTAAAGTAATACTCTAATTTTTGTAGTTGGAATCATAAAGATTCGATTTTTTTTATCAGTTTGTAATGAAATATTTTAACTGCGATATGAAAGTGATTTTTCGAGGATCAATGCGACTTCTTGATGTCCTGCACAGAGTTTCAGTTCGTCTTTGTCAAGTTGTGCAAGTGAGATCACGCTGTAGAGCAAGCCATAATTCATTCACAGGCGATGTTCATTGCTTGCAGTGAATCCTCATATATACAGGACAACGTGTGCCTCGAAGAATTGATGCACTTGTTTATTTCGTCTGTAGACATGACAGTATCAGAATTGTAGGTCAACAGAAATGTGCCATTGTATTATCGCACAAGGGAAGTAAAGTCATTGTTGAACCGACGAATACTCAACGTTGAATCCGCAACGACATTGATGCGTGAAATTTAAACTTGTGAGAGAAACAAAGGTGTGAGATATCACGTGGCATTTTTCTTTCTCTCTTCGTTTCTCTTACCAGACTAGATTTCTTGCATGATTGTCGATTTGAATTCAATGTTGAAGATTTGTTGATTCAGTAATGAATTATTTTCTCGTGTAATTATGAGTTGTCTGATAAACAGGTATGATTAATTTTTGCATAAATTTTAGTAAATAATTCTCATATTAAAAAGTTGGTCTTTTTTATTTAAAACTTCAAGCTTCGAGTTGAAATGCAACATTTTAAGTCAAAATTAATGTTTGCGACAAAAAATTATTCTGCTTTTTAAGATTTGTCTATACGTTTAAAAATGATCGATAAAAGGGAAAACATACTGATTATGTAATGTAAAAATATGAGTCCAATCAAGATTGACCGATTCACTTTGAAATTTAAAATGTCTCGTTATGAACAAAAAGTAACTATTCAATCAATGTTTTTCTGTTTAGAATTGAATTTCAATTTTTTAAATTCTTCTATTCTAAATTAAACGTTATATTCTCCCCATATATATCTCATATATAGTACACATATGCCACTTATATCTTGATATATACATATATATGACATAAATACGGTATATATTTCAGTATAAATACAGCATATATCACTTTTAAAGTTTTTTTAGATGTATATAAATTATTTTGTCATACAAAATTGTTTATACAAAAAATGATTAAAATAAATTCGAATTAGACGGATTAAACTAAACAGTCTATAAACATTGATCGTTTAAAATAAAAAAAAAAAATACAAGAGCAATGTATTGTTTGATTATAGGTCTTTTGAGACTGCAGCAAATATATCAGGGTTTAAGACCAGGGAACGAGTCCTTTCAAGTGGAGACGGTTAAAAGAATACAAAATGTATCCGAGGCCATTGACTTTCTGCGTAGCCTGGAAGAGCTTAGCCGGTAAAATCTTTTTTTTCTGAATAAGTAAAAGTAACTCTACAAAGATGATTTTTATTTGATTTACCTTTCGACTCTGTTAGTGTCAGATTTTCCTTAAATTTTTAGAAAATGAAAAAAAAATTATAAAAATGATTTTTTTAGTATTACAGTAAAATGTTTTACTTTTCAGATGGAGTAACAAATATGTTGTCCTAGACTGTCCTACCGAAATGGCTAAAGATGTAGTGGTCAGCCACGTTAGAGACGTTTCTTTGGGTAGAAGAACGTATCATTACTTGCTCAGCGGTTTGGTAAGATGAATATTAATAAACATAATACATTTTGAATTTAGAGTGTAAAAGCTAACTTTTTTATGAACGACTTTTTTTAAAATTTTATGACATTAAATTTTTAAGTTTATTAGTAAACAAAAACTGAATTAATACGATCGAAAAAAAATCAAAATTTCATTGAGGTACCATTATATATTTTTACAAGGCGAAAAGATGAAATTTGACAACAGGCACAACAAGCTATGGAGTTTTATTGTAATTTATTTTTTTTTGTATGCCGCTTGATAGATCTCTTTTATAATAACAGTTGCTTTTAATTTTCTCCATGTTTAATTAAAAATTGTACCAACTCCAAATGCCTTTTCTTTTGCCACGGTGCGTCACTCAAGAAATTGACTGCTGCAAACTTTGATTGATGCCAGTGAGCATGCGGGAAATGTCGATAACGTTGGGAAAAAAAAACGAATAAACGTATAACGAAGAGTGGTTATATGTTAGAAGAGAATTACATTTTTAAAGTAATTCTTCAAAATAATGCATTTGAACAAATAATCATAAGACAACTAGTGGGGTACAAATCTAACTGTATTGTTGTATTCCTTTTTTAAAAATAGTAATGAAAAAATGAAATTGAAGTAGAGCAATATGTATATATTGTCAGGCTAATTAGAAAAAAAAAAATATAAAATAAAGGAGAAGAGTCGAAAGGCGAAGGAATTAAAGAACCGTCAAAGAAAACGACTAGCATGGCTAGGGCCAGCTTGCTTTCTTGTTTCTAATTACGTTGATTGCTTAGCAATTCTCAACCAACTGCAATCTTACATAGAGAATGGGATTTTACGAATCGGTTCTAAAGAAAGAAAACGAGAAAGGTCGTCTACAGGGGAAAAAAAGGAAAGAAAGTGATCGAGAAAAGCGATAAGCTTAAATAAAATTGAAAAGACTGTTAACGGCGAGCGTGTTTACCGAGTAAAACAATAGATAAGACGGATCTGCCGATCAATTGGTCAAATAATCAATCTGTTAATCTCACTGACGAACGCCCTGTCATTTATTTATTATATAAATTAAGACGAGTAAAGATTAAAACTTTATACCACAAGTCAACTTTGATAGTAAAAAATTGTCAACATTTGGCGCATACGATTTTAAATATTCATTAATTTTTTGAAATCAATTATATAGAGGATTTGGCATCATATGATTTATATTATGATTAAGACTATAGTAATATTTTATACCGTCAATCTATAACATTTGGATCAATTGTAGCATTTTTTAACGTAGCTTTTTTCTAAGCATAGTGTCCTAAACAACTTTCATCAGTAATACGCACGGCCATCTACAAATGCACTAAAATATCAAAATTGAGTGAAATATCAACACCGAGTGATACTTGAACTAAAAGAGGCGATCCTAAATTTGTTATTTCGCTTTTTATTATCGATTGTTAAACTACTACATTCGGAGCCGCTAAAGTTTGATGTTTCGTTATCCTCTGTAATCAGATAATGGACGACCGCTGGGAAACTGAGATGATTGAGTATGGCGCCATCAACATTACGGGGTTTCGCATTGTGGACGGCACTCGACGGCATGTCAAGGAGTTTTTGAAAGGCTGGAGCCGTCTCAACTCCACCAACTCGCAAAGTACCAGGCGCGAATCTATATCGGTAAGCGCGTACATAAATTTTATTGTGTCTCTTACAGCTGATTTACACTGTTGGGCAACAAAAACTAGTGGAAAAACCAAAAACCGAATATTTCTGGCCCTTACGTTATTAATGTTAATCCTACTAAGTAATCTCTTCAGAGAAATTTTCATTTCTCGTTGCTAGAGAGTTTGAAATATTCGTTCCTTTCCCCTCGAGTACATAATATTAATAATATAATGTTCATATGTAGTATAATATTATGGCAGAATAATTATAAGTCTTTAATGATGTATTATTATTATTATTATTATTATTATTATTATTATTATTATTATTATTATTATAGTAGTAGTATAACGATACTCGGAATGGAGGGGGGTTACGATAACATTTTTATTATCTACATGATTACTTCACTTCTTCAAAATTTCTCGTTAATGAGTTTAAAAAACTGTCTACAGTTATAATGTATAACATTTTTTTTGTAATGATTTATTCTTACAGCCGACTTTCCTCAATCTTCTATTTTACTTTTACAACGTATTTCAAAGGAAGTTTTTGAAAGAATGAAAAAGGCACAGCTACTATCTTTCGAATAATCTGAGCGAGATTACTTTTATCTGATTTCTTTCCGATTTAACGGACGAAACTAAAAATTTAGGTAATAGCGGATTATCGTTCTATTTATTTCGAGGAGTTATTCGAGGGAATAATTGGGGCGGCAGGAAGCGCGAATAATTATTGGTATCGGGTCAAATGGGGGGGGAGTCCGAAAACAACTTGAAATCGCCGGGAGCATAATTCACGGCCGACTCTTTTTTCGACACTTAACAATTTTTCTTTTGCGTTTTTGCGAAGATAAGTGCACACTAAATTGTCGAAAGAGGTGTCGGAGACTTTCCAATCGTTACGAGTGTCCAATTGTCCGGCTCGCAATTCTCGAATGTGTCCAATCGGCGTTCCTCTATCACCACTTTATACTTATTGATCGTCTTTCTGCTAATTTCAACAAAAAAGATTCTGACCAACAAGAAAAGATAGGATGATACGTTATACAATTTTTGAAATACATTTTTATCGATAATAATTTCTAATTTTCAATACAAGACATCATTGTTCTTGCAGGATATTGATGTTATTAAAAATGCATTTATTTTGAAGGAAATATTATTCATGACTTTTACTTCCTTTACTGCTAAATTATTTATTTTATCTCGTCTCGTATTTACAAATTAAAAATTTTTTTTATTGTATATCTAATTATAATTTTCGTATTAGGCCCAAGCAGCACTGATGTATGACGCTGTCTTCGTGCTGATCGAAGCGTTCAACAAATTTTTGAAGAAAAAGCAATCCGACCGAAATAGTCCAAGACGCACTGGGTCTCCAAGCAGTAGTCAATCAACGAACGTAACACATTCGCTGGATTGCAATGCGAATCAAGGATGGGTCACGCCTTACGAGCACGGAGAAAAAATCTCCAAATATCTAAGAAAGGTATTTGTGAAGAAGAAAATTTGTTTACAAATCTACGAATAGAGAAAATGAATTGCGCCTGCGTCGATGTTTTCGCACGAAAACGAATTGATAACAATGCAATTTTAACGGAATAATAACGAAATGATTCAATTTCTTTTCCCCGGATCAGTTATGTATGCAGTTAAAATTAAGTTTAGCAAAGTCACATTAACTGTACTTTATGTGTCACTGTTAAGTTTGAAAGTTTAGATGAAAGTTAAGATGAAAAAGTCACGTAAGAAATATGACACAAACGTTTAAGAGCGTAAAGATACATGGAGAAAAAGATTGAGCAAAAATCATTAACTTTGTCAGTGAAGTGTGGACCTTTTCTTTATTTTATTCAAGAAAACAATTAATAACTTATCACTTTTACGCAATATAAAATAACTTTATTTTCAAATTTGAAAAAATGAATCTATACTCTTGACAAGGTTGTATTTTTCAATCATATTTTTTATCTATACAATTGTTTTAAATGAAGAAATACTTTTCCCAAGATAATAAACTGTTCTACATTCAATTCAAAGATAATCTTTACAATATTCAAACGAAATTCAACTATATTTGTATTGAAGTGCGATTATATTAGTTTTGTGCAAATGACTTTAAATGTTTCGAGAACCGTTATTTTCATCCTATTGTTAATTTGGCGGTTTGTAAATAATATACGTACAAAGGACATTTTGTTGTTTACGTAATTGGAGCGTTTTCATGTTAATGCCCGAAGCCACTAATTTATGCAAGCTAATTGAGTCTTTGTAATTTTAACATGACATGTTGACGGTATTTCAGTGAATCTTAATTTAAAGACTGTCATATCTTAGCTCATTATATTGAATTACATTCATAGTTACTATTTTATCCATTAAAAATGAATAAAAGATGAAACGAGTTGATTGAATTGAAGTGGATAATTCTAAATTAAAAAACCAATTTATCCTACATCAATAAATAGTTTAATTTTGAACAGCCAATTTGTACAATCTGGAGTGTTGCCGTAGCAGCGTGAATTGTTGTCACAACGGTCTCTTTTTCGAATTTTAGTTAATTCAACTAAATGCTTTACTCGGTGTAAGACAAAAAGAAAAGCACGTAGACCCATTACTATGTCTTTGTGTGTCTTTGACAATGCGAGAATCGATTTTTCGTCTAAAATAACCGAAGCGCATCTAGACTGCACATTGACACTAATTTATGTATAGTGACTAGGCCGATGTCTGTTTCGACAGATCACGCCTAGGCAGTATACGTGCCGTGTAAAGCAATACCCTTTATAAGGGTTGCCACACTTCACTTCAAGTGCTGAAATAATAATTAGAATGTCAAGAGTTGGTATTTTTTATCATTTCTCAACACCAGTACGTATATTGCAAAACCGGGCATTCGAATTGTTTGTAAATTGAAACTTTATATGTGGTTTGTAATTATTAATGATTGCAATCAAACGTTTGCAAACGTATGATTTTAACGATTGGTAATAACAAGCTGTCTTAAATTCTAAAACATTTGACTAGGGAACGTTTACACGAACTTTCATCAGTGGAACTTTCTGGGTAAAAGACACTCGACAAACGAAACAATTTGAAAGTCAAATTTGGGAGCTTAAATATTGATTGGGCTTCCGAATAATCTGGCTTAATCATTTATCTATTCGTTTAAGCAATTTGTATTATGGTTTTAATAATTGGTATATTTGCTACGTCATACCTTGAAAATGCACAAGCTTAATTTAATATAATTAAAAATGTATATAATAATAGAACCAAATACAATTTTATTGTTATAATACATTAGTGATTATAAAATCCAGGTGGAGATAGAAGGACTCACGGGAGAAATTCGTTTTAACGACGATGGCCGTCGTTATAATTACACCCTACATGTCGTAGAAATGACCGTCAACAGCGGCATGGTCAAGGTAAAACGAAATTTATTATATTTATTCGAAATTGTTATTAATTAAATAAGAAATTCAATGCGATTTCGTATTAATGTTATACTAGGTTGCCGAGTGGTCCGACCAAGTAGGATTTCAAGCGATACCTGCCAAATATGTTCGTTTACAGTCCCAGCATGAATTCGAAAAAAATAAAACGTATATCGTTACGACAATATTGGTGAGTAATAAACATATACGTTAAATTTTTAAAAGTCATTAAATTACGTTAAAAACTGTTCTTATAATTGTCGTGAATTTTATGAAAAATGTGACTTCGTGACCGAAACCGTTTCCTTAATTAAATTTAAATGCTTCTGTATTCCAGGAAGAACCATACATAATGTTACGAAAACCGGAACCAGGCCAAAAACTCGAAGGCAACAACCGTTTCGAAGGCTACTGTAAAGATCTTGCTGACCTCATCGCGAAAAAATTAAACATTTCATGTAAGAAATGGATGAAAAAACTGTCTCTAGTTTGATGCCTCAATTGAAGTCAAGTTATAATTGTCATGTTGATTTCAAAATTGCAGATGAACTGCGTATAGTCGCCGACGGGAAATACGGGACAGAGAATCCGGATGCGAAAGGCGGATGGGATGGAATGGTTGGAGAATTAATTAGACAGGTAAACACAAAAATGTGCAATATTGAGGTAGATGGAATTTAATATTCAACGATTAGCTGCGAAACATGCATTGTTTTTACTCCGACAAATGAATCTGGCAATTTAGAAATACTTTCGATAATCAATTAATAATTGTGAAAAACTATCGATACGCGACGTACACATTTCTCAAGTTAAAGTTGATAACGTGAGGTATTGATCGCTTAATACTGAAACGTTGCAAAAACTGTTTTACCATAGGATTTTGACGTTCGAGTTAGTTTGCACGTCGGCGCTGTCGCTGTGTGTCGAATACGACCCGATCTGTTGTACCCAGCAACCAGAGTTATACTATTTATAAAAAAGAAGTACATATTTTTGCAATCTTCTGCTAATTCAAAAAGATTTCACAAAATTGATTTCATGAATTTAGAAGAAAAAGTTATTAGGTTCTTTTTAAATATTTTTTTAGCAAATATTCAAAAATTGCAGCACTTGCATCAGTATTTTATTTTTAAAAAAACTTTGTGGATTACTTTTTATTTATTTCATTCTATCATCTCAATACGAATCGATAAGAAATGTAAAGAGAATTTTTTGCATTGCTATAACTAGCGAGAGTAATTATGCAATAATACTATAATAATACTATAATCACTGATGTATGATAATAGGAAGCTGATATAGCCATTGCTCCGATGACAATAACTTCAGAACGTGAAAGAGTAATAGACTTCAGTAAGCCTTTTATGTCACTGGGTATCAGCATTATGATAAAGAAACCCGTGAAACAGAAGCCTGGCGTCTTCAGTTTTCTGAATCCTTTAAGTAAAGAAATCTGGGTCTGCGTCATCTTTTCTTACATTGGAGTGTCTATTGTACTATTCATAGTATCAAGGTAATTACGCGACTAACAATTTCTCCGTAAAATAATTTGAACGACATAATTTAACCAATAATTAATAATTATGAATTTACAAATCCCGTTTGATATTCATTGATGTTGAATGATGTTGTAGGTTTTCACCATACGAATGGAGAGTATTGACTGTCACTGCAGCCACCGATCCTTCGATGGTATCAAGGGGTGATCCTAGTATGCAACATCCTCATGGTTCTCCGATCGGTCAACATTTACAACATTCAAGTATGGCTAACGACTTCAGTATTTTAAACAGCCTTTGGTTCGCTATAGCAGCAATAATGCAACAGGGTTGTGATATTTCTCCAAGGTAAAGTATTTTTTTTTATATATTTCGAGAGTCGAAAATAAAGTTCTGAAATTTATATATGAAGTATCCATAAAATTGGTCGATATATTATTGAATTACATGTTCCAGATCTATTTCGGGTCGCATAGTTGGCAGTGTTTGGTGGTTTTTCACTCTAATTTTAATTTCATCGTATACTGCTAATTTGGCAGCTTTTTTAACAGTCGAACGAATGGTCACACCGATCAATTCTCCGGAGGATTTAGCATCACAGAGTGAAGTTCAATATGGTACCTTGCAACATGGTTCCACGTGGGATTTCTTCCGGGTAATTTTAAATATATACTTATATCTTGATAAATTATACATTTAGAAAATTAACTGTTCAATTTCAGTAATAAATTTATTTGTTCTGGACTGTAAATTATCGTTCCGAATCACTTATTAACTCGAACACTTGAAATCAGTTTTAACAAAATTTTTGAGCGCAGCATATATTTTTTATGTTCGCAATGATTCTCTACAAATAAATTAAGACTAAATTGACATTTTCACAGAAATCACAAATAGGACTCTACAGTAAAATGTGGGAATTCATGAATTCGAGGAAAGAATCATTCGTTAAAACTTACGACGAAGGGATTCGTAGAGTGAGAAAGAGTAAAGGAAAATTTGCTCTTTTAATTGAAAGTCCTACGAACGATTATATTAATGAGAGAGAACCGTGCGACACAATGAAAGTTGGCAGGAATTTAGATGCCAAAGGATTTGGTATAGCAACACCGATTGGATCACCACTCAAGTAAATATAACTTTATATACATGTTTATAAGACAATAAATTCCACTTTTTTTCAAATATATATCATGTATTAATTAAAATAAAGAGATTTGAATAATATTAACCAAATAAATGTTTACAGAGATAGTATAAACTTGGCCGTCCTTTCTTTGAAAGAAAATGGAGAGCTGACAAAGTTGGTGAATAAGTGGTGGTATGACCGAACAGAGTGTCGCCACGGGGATAAACAAGAAACGTCACGGAGTGAACTATCATTGAGTAATGTCGCCGGTATATTTTATATTCTCATCGGGGGACTTTTATTAGCACTTGCCGTGGCATTACTTGAATTTTGCTACAAGTCGCACAGCGAAGCAACGAGAGCAAAAGTAATTATTTAAAATTTCGTTGGTCAGAGTTTAATACTCGTTTTAAACATTTATTTCATATAATGAAATATATTTTTCAAGTTCAATTTATACAGAAATGTATTTTGATGTATTAATATTTTATTTTTCTTTCCAAAATGATTTCCTAATAATTATTTCGATACCAAAAAAGTATTCAGTTCACAATTATAGCATGATGGTAAAATCATAATCCTGAAATTGCAGATCCCTTTATCAGATGCGATGAAGGCGAAAGCAAGACTGACGATTGGAGGTGGTCGAGATTTCGATAATGGACGGGTAAGTTGCGACGCGATAATAGTTACAAAGTAATTATGTTCCTTTAGAATTTAAATTATAAGCTAAACAGCTTAATTTCATTATGATATAAAAGTGCATTCAGAACCAAAGTTAAAATGTTTGATCTACCGAAAATCGGATGTTAAGTAGCAGTGACATTACACATCGATTTCAACTTTGTCTCATGAACTAATAAGAGAAATCCATTTAGATTACTATTTCCGTCTTAATGTAATTATAACATGTAATGAAAATCTTTAGGTAGTGTGTAACAGAATGTGACCAAAATAGGACTTCAGTGAGACCGCGACGAAATATATGATCAAATTTTGATGAACGTAATGGTTATGAAATGTAAATTTGGAAATATCGCTGAATTTAGTCAAGGAATTTGAAAAAAATATTTAATAGTGCTGCAAGAGCAGATACATAATATTTACTTTGTCCCTGAAAAAAGAGATGTATGTTCGCCTACTGTACATGCTCAACTTTTTTTTTTCAAGGACCAATTAGATACTGTGTATTGTGCCTGTAAGCAGCAGTTGGCATGCATCTAGCTTATGACCGAAACTGTACAGACTCACCGGAATATCATTAGGAAAGACGTTTTGTCGTCGAAATGCGACGTACGAAAAAACGTGTACAAAGTTGTTCTAAACATTACAAAGGAATGACGCGAAGAGCTGCGATAAGTGTTAATATGATTCGTATAGCTGGCTGTACGTTGCAAAATATGGACCACATTTTTTGTTCATTCCACTTTTCGTTTTTGTTTATTATTTGCAATATGGAGGCTACACGTAGAGCTGTGCTAGTGTTCCGTTTTACTTTTAATTTATTGTCTATAGTGGTACGGACTGCAGAGTTAGACGGAGGATGCATGCGCCTTGCCCGGGACCATATGTGAGTACTCGCTTCATTTCAGTTGAACGTGTCAGACTCACGTTAAAACGTTTCTTCAAATTCTTTTCAAGGCATGCCTTTTTCCAATCAATTGTTTTTATATTATTTCACTTTTGCTTCACACATGCTTTTTAACGTTGTACTAAACATCACTCCTATAAATTATGCTTTTTTGTGATATACTGCATGGCTTGATAGTTGTAGATAGTACAATGCACGTGCGTTTTCCATTTTCGAAAACGGTATTGCAGAATATAGTTTTATATAAACGACCGTACTGAAATTTTAATTATAAAGTATTCAACCATAATTACTGGAAGTGTAGTCGACTTAAATAATTTATATAATGTATGTAGAATAATTTTCGTTTAATAATTACAAAACTTGTAGCAATTTAATTATTACAATTAAGTAGTTATCACGTGAATCTCCACGATGGTAAATCGATGGCTAGGAAGAATAAGCCCGATTCCCCAATTGGCAATAAAGAAAAACCCCACTCCTTCTTTATTTTTAACTCGGGAATGGAAGTTCTTCATTGCCAATCTAGGCGCGGGAGTTTTTTATCGCGAATTCGAGAACGAGGATTGTTCTTCTCAGTCATCGAAATCATTGCTAAACGTACCAGTAATTTTGTCACTAAATTTAAATTACCTCCTTTTTCGAATGTACATTAATTATCGACACCACACGATCGCCACAAAGATAAGTTGCACGCGTTTTAACAACAAAATATTATGAATAAATTGTCTCACTGTATGGTGTAAATAAAGAAAAGTTTAATAAGATATGATTGCTGGTATTTTGAGGTGCGCCTCGGTGAAACGTGATTAATTTTGTTGCAGTACTACGCACCGGCGAATGCGATTGGCAATGCCGAGGTGGACCAGGTGCACAGCAATACGCACACGCAGGTGTAATGCACGAGGAGAATTCGCCGAGCGCCTCGCTGCCAACACCGCCGCCGCCGCCGCGGCGGCCGTCGCGATCGACGCGACGGAGCGTCACGTTTGCGGAACTGCCGCCGAAGAGCCCGCGGCAAAAAGTGGGCAAAAACTTGGACATTGCTGTGCCGTGGACTCCTGTGTCACCGGGTCATCTAATCAAACGCGGGGTCACCAATCCCGAGTACATCACGTAATCGGCAATTGACGTTCGCCAACACTTAATCATCCGACTTATTAACGCTCAAATCAAATTCGTCGTCGTATACTGTATGGC
>JABFOV010000493.1:0-37435 GCA_022817685.1 Aradophagus sp. ZL-2020 | reverse complement strand
CGAATCATGATCCAAAAAACTTGGAAATCCAGTAGGACAAGTTAAGTTTCGGTAAGACTTCAATGACGTGAGCTGCGTGCAATCGTATATCAGTAGTACAATAAGGTTTTAGTTAGTCATAAGACTTTCATTCACATTTATCGATACTGAAACAATCTCGCGATAAAATTCAAATGTCGTGGAATAAGTTGACCATCCGCGTTTCAGCTCGTGTTTTAGTACTTAAATCTGTATTTATCCGCACGTAAATTACCCGCGTGAAGCATCATAGACCATCTCTATATCAACAATGGATGGGTCATGTTCCACCTGTTTGAATTATTCCAAAGGGGCCCTTTCACCGTTCTGAGATGACTCGATTAATCCAATATATGATTGCTTTGAGCAGACATTAGAAATAAAAAAAAGGATAAATTACAGTTTTCATACGCTATTAAAGTCGCACATCTTGAAGTCATCAGGAATTCAAACGCAAGCGCGTTCTCGAAAGCGTTCCATTATTTCTCAATGCTTGTGCAGACATGTTGCCTTTACAACTAAAATTCTTTTGTCAAAAGGATTTTACCTTCAAGGAATCTACTTAAAAAGTCATCTAATATGTAGGGACCAGGTCGCGACTACCGTTACAAAAGGCAGCGCTCATTAGTAAATAATCCTTCCTGCTCCCATTTCTTTTAATTATAAAAATTTATTCTCGATTTCGCGACCTCTGATCAAGGTGACCCTCAGACATTACCAATTTTTTTAAAATCAATCTAGTTCGGTTAGCCTTGCTAGCCTTACAGATTACTAGGTTCACCAATTCCGAAAGCTGTAATCAGCCTCAGGTGTCGCTAACAGATCGTTAAATGAAATAGGTCCTTCAATAAATGAAATAGAAATTCGAGATAGATGGGACGTTTCACGAATAGGAGCGCAGATTGTAACAGTTTTGTTCTACGTAAACCTGTTTTCTTTTATCATTGCTGTTTTCATTTAGTTTGTTTAGAATTTTTAATCAACTCGGCAACCTATTTCGTGCTTTAGCTCGTTCCATACAAAAGGTGGGCGGTACGATGACACACGTACACAACCCAATATACGCACAAAATGCCAGCATGCGCGCATCTGCGTATGAATAACTTGCGTATGAATCAATGGTGATTGTCGCAACGCGCCTACTGACGGGCAATCTGTTATTTCCTATTGTTTGATAAACGAGTTCATTATTTATAATGCTACTATTTCTAATGCCATTTCCCAACACCATAGAAGTCGATATATAAACTTAACTGCGATATTATTTTACAATTACAGTGTTTCGGGAATAATATTTTCTTAAATTTATTACCGTATGACAAGAAAACTAGATTAAAACTGTATATTGAACTTAATCGAAACAAAACAAAAAGATTTTTAATACTTACAAAAATACGTTATTGAACAATATTTACGAAAAATTGTTTTGCAATTCGATTGTATTTTCAAACGATTTACCTTATGTGTGATGAATAAAAATGTATTCCAGTTTTGTTTTGTTTTACATAAAAATGTATATTCAAGGGAATTTATATCTAAAATTATTTTCAGCGATAAAATGAAAAAATATGAAGTTACGATAAAAAATCTAACAGGAATTATGCGATCGAGGTAATAATAATCAAGTAATAAATTTCTTTTCCCGTTTAGCTCTTAAAAACGACCTGATTTTGCATGAAGCTGTGATAAAAAATGAGACGGAAACAGTTCGGCAAATTCTCAAAGAAAGCGTTGATGTTGATTCGAGAAATAACGTAAGTACTTGCTTGTTTAATTATGAAATGTATACGACGTAAAAATTAATACTTTAAACACGTTTTTCATTCATTGAATTGACACCAAAATGTGTTAGATTTACGTTTTATACATAACACTGAAAAAATAGTATTTAATTATTTAGAATAATAGTATTTAATTAGTTGGACATACAATATCAAATCGTTAGGAGTCACTCAATAGCTACTGTTTCGTTTCAGCAATGTAATGTTTATATTTGTTACATATTTCATGTACTAATCACAATATTACAAGTACAATTACTATTACCATACTATCACCATAATTACCATGGTCGATTAGTGCGATCGATAGCGCGCTATTATGCATAATAAGTTTACACATAATAAGTTTCGATCCACGTATTAGCCTTACTATATGAAAAGCATCTGATACGATCTACATGATACAATATGATTTCTCAGCATTGAATGTTGGTTTATATTGAAAACTTTCCACAAATAAAATATTGCTTCATGTAATGGATTGAAAATCATTTACACGTTTTATAAGAAATTATACATTTTCAGTACGGTCGTGCACCAATACACTGGGCTGCGTCAAAAGGTAACACAGACATCATCGAAATGCTTGTGCAAGCAAAATGCGACATCGAAGCTAGAGATAAGGTACTTGATAAACGCAACAATGTTCCAATTATCTTCCTTTACAACACAATGAGTGTGCGACCGTGCGACAAATTCTGTGCATTTATTGATGTTCCCAAAGTATTGTCGTTGATAAAACAATTAAAAATGTTCGTAACTTTTTAACAATTAAATAACTAACTCAAAAATCTCATCTGCCCTACTATTAAAATTTATGCTGAAAAAATCTTAACTTTTTATGATAAAAAAAATGTAAATAATTTATTGTCGGAAACATTATTTAGTTTGGAATGAGGCCTCTGCACATGGCTGCATGGTACGGGCACCGAGCTGCAGTCAAAATGTTAATAAATGTCGGTGCTAACGTGACAGCTGTTAACAAGGTAATAAAAGCAATTATCCATTGCATTTCATAATTTAATTATGGAATCCACTGTTATATTAAGTTGAAACACCTTTCCACGATCATACGTATAATTATATTTCGATAATAAGTTCATTTATTACTTTTATCTTACGAGTAAGAATATTCGTGACCGCGTTTTTATTTACGACCGTGTATTCAATAGCGATTGATTTTACGTTTATTTAAGTTCACATTTGAATAAAATTTTTAGATAAGTAATATTTAATCTGAAGCAAATTGAAAAATAGGACGCAATAATTATTCGTTTACTTTTCATAAACACTTTATGTTTATGACAAGCTTTCAATTGTTTTGATTTCAATTGTTTTAGAAAAAGTACAGTCTTTTAATGTGTGGATCACGCGGCAACAATCCAGAGTTAGTAGAATATTTGATTGAAACAGTCGAGGCTTTGAATGGTGATGCAGTTGATTGCACAGGTGCAACTGCATTACACCACGCAGTGCTTGCAGGCCATCCGGCAGTTGTGTTAGCGCTTTCTCACATTTCCCGTATCGCAATTGATGCCAAAGATGAAGTAAGTGAAGAATAAAAATTAATTTTAAATTAATGGTCAACATTGCAAAAATTGTAAGGTATATCGTAAAGGCTGCAATATCAGTTCTTCTGATATTGCATAAATAAATAAGTTGATGATATTTCATGTACAAAGCAAAACTAGTCGAATCAGAACAAAACCGGTAGTAAAGAGAAAATCGAAATTCGTTACTTTTATTTTGCAGAAAGGCCAAACAGCTTTGCATTATGCGTGTAATGAAGGACATGCCGAAATAGTGGAAGTTTTGATAGGCTTAAACGCCAATGTAAATGCTCAAGATAACGAAAAGAATACTCCCCTGCATATAGCGACGACGAGCAGAAATACAGCCATAGCACAACTTCTGCTCAAAGCTGGCGCGGACACCGAAATACCTGACAAAGTATATATATATATATATATGTATATGTATCACATATGCGAGCGAGTATCCCCCAATAATTGTAACTTTATACTTATTGAGTTTTTGAATTATCGAAAACAAATTCCGATTGTAATTACGAATATAAAGAAGTCATTTCACCAACCTTCAGTTCATAATTACAATGTCAGCTCTTTAAATAGGTCAATGTAAATGCATTATTAATAAATCCGCTCGAATTAATTAACACCAACGATTTGCCTAAGTAAAACAACTAACAGACTAACTAATAGACTTTTAAAATAAAAATATAAATGAAGTTAGTATTATTAGTCAGTATAATTACTTACCATTCTCCATTACCAAATTCGAAGATGGGCTGGACTCCGCTTCACGTTTCCGCCAGTCACGGATGCAACGGAATATTGGAGCTAATAATTCAACATGGAGGTATACTCAATAAACAATGTAAGGTGAGCCGATAAGCATGACAAAACTATTGTTCTTATTCTCAAGTTGCAACGCTGAAATCTTTACATTACAATGGAGAAATTATAAACTATTTTGCAGAACGGAAACACGCCATTACACCTCGCATGTCAAAGTAACCAGGTCGAAACCGTCGAAATCTTGTTAAAAAGGGGTATGGATTTAAATTGTTTGAATGCCGTAAGTAAATTGAAATGTTAAATGAATCCTACGCAGCCTTAATTATAAGTAACGTTCTCACGTTGACCGTGCACGGCAAAGAAAATTAAATGATGCTAAATTCAATCCTTTTAAGCCCTTGATGGAAAGTAAAGAAATATTGCCCAAAGTAGTACGGACCGAAAATCCGGGCAGAGTACTTATTTATATTCAATTAAAAATTTACCAACCCACTTATATATTATGCATTGCAATTGAATTAAGTTAAACGTAGCTCCACATAAAATATTAACTGCTCCAGAGAATTCAATCTCCAATACATATTGCCGCCGAAATGGGGCATGTGGAAATCTGCAAACTTCTGCTCAACGCTGGCGCTAATATTGAACAACGGGAACAGGTGAGAATTTGCTTTTCGCGAGTTATTGACCTCTTTATTACGCGGACGTTACGTGCGTATGCTATTCGGTTGGACACAACTAATATTGATTTATATGTTCGTTATAAATCAAGTCATTAAAACTATTTGCCGTATTAAAAATTGTCTAAAGCGGGATAAAAGCAAAAAACGAAAAGAAAGATAGAAAATGGAAAAGAGACTGAAAGCAAAATTTCAACCTTTATCGCACATCAAAAGAATGGTATATTACCTTTTCAATAATCGTGCTTTTGAATGCAGATTAATATGAAACTGACAAGTTCTGAATTGGTACGTCATAGACAAACGCATTACTGGAATAATACTTTTCTACGATCTCGTTCATAAGCTACTGTTATTGTCATTTCAGAGTGGAAGAACACCGCTTTACATAGCTGCCAGAGGAAGTTTTACGGCTATTGTTGATATGATCATCAGAACCGCAAGGCTAGATTACCCGACTCCCGTAAGCAACTTTGTGATATTAAACGACTCAGTCTTTTAGAAAATAATTTTTTATATTCACGTAGAATTTCAGTGCATTATTTTAATGTGTAAAACCAGTATAGTTTTACCAATTGTTTTTTTTATTATTATTTTTTTTTTTTATCATTTTTATCAATTTTTTCCAATTTATATTTTTACCAACTTTTTAATATACAGTAGTAATTGTTACTACACACAAAAAAAGGGAATAATGAAAGTTACTGTTGAAAAGTAAAACCGGTACTATTTTACCATTTAAATAGTAAATTCGATTATTTACTTTGTGTTGAAAACTGTTTATTTGAAAAAACTACACTGCATTAAACATTATTTAAGTCAACCTTAGTGGAGATTTCAGATTAGCAGTCCGACCAAAAATGAGTAGTTACAGCTGAAAATTTACTTGTTCCTACTAAAAATTACTTGCTTCTAAAATACAACTAAATTCAACTGATATCTAATTGTTTTTACTTATTAAGAAAGACTGATATTTTGCTCAGTGTAACAAGATGTTAGAATGTCGGAGCTCGAACGTACGGAGTAAAGCGACAAGGAATGTTGCTTTTAGGAGGAGTCCAATTCGGATAAAGAAATTCGCGAGCTGACGCCAGCGAGGCGACGCTGGAGGGAGGAGCCATACAGCGTCCACGGCAATAACGACGGACTTTCCGAACACGTTCGATCAATTCTGTGGAAGTTGGCTTACAAGCATTTGACTCCGGCGGATTGGAAAAAGCTCGCTCTCCACTGGGCTTTCACGCACGAGCAGATCGCCGCGATAGAGCACCAATACACAGGTAAATACCGATCAACAGACGTTTCTCGACCTCGTAATTTTTATTTCACGAGTTATTATTATTCATGCGTTCTCATTGACGTCAGTTTATTTTCCCGGTATTGGTATTTTTACTCATTTGTTAGATGCAGTCGCCGATGAATTACTTACAAAAAAAAAATCGACCAATTTTTTAAACATTGACAATTTCATTGTAAACAGCGTTTAAATTTAGTATTTAGATTATGTAGGTTTGATAATGTTTACTGGTTCGAACCGACAGACACGTTCATGTTTAGCAGTAAGAAATGGAACTTTTGAAATGCATAAAGATAAATCTGTCTTTAACACCCCAGTTGTTGTTTTTCTTTCTTTTTGTCAGTGTTTTTATTCATTATGATAATCGAGTCTTTTTTAAATACTTTTTTGTGCTCGTTAATTTTAACGAAGTCCAGCAACATTGTAGACTAGCAAAAAAAGAAAATCATTTTACACTCTATTTTTATACTAGTATAGTATTTTTACTCCGGCAGTGACCGCGTCAAAAATGTTTTTATAAAAAGAGAACAAAAACAGCCAAAAAAATTTGTTTTGTTACAACAAATGGATATAAATACATAGAGTAAAAACAGCTAAAAAAAAATAAAGATCTAAACATAAACAGTACCGAAAAAAGAAAGCTTAAAACGTGGATAGGGGACCGACGTTTGCGAAAGAAATAATCGAAAAATCGCACTCTTGAAACATATTTTTTTAATCAAAATGTAAAATCCTGAGTTAATCTAGAATCCATCTTGATATTTTGCCAAGATTAGTAAATTTTGAGTGAAGATTCAAGCGATCTCGCACATTATACATCTTGATTCCTAAATTGTGACACAAAATGTAATCTTACTACAAGACTTAGAAGTGAATGTTGGAAGATTCAACCTTAAATTCACGTATTGGCATCCGTGATAGCGCAAAGGCCGCACTCTTACAAAATTGTGATTGAAAATTTATGATTCTGTATCAAAAAGTATTACGAATTTCGTTACTTTTGGTACAATATATAGCAATTTCGTTAAAATGCAAATAATATTGCGTTCAAAAATAATCGAAACAAGATTATTATACTTTGGCAAGATGTACATTTCTAAGAGTGCGGTTAACGAGTCAGCTGTTTTTCGTGGTTTATACTTTTTCGTGTTCCTGTAAAGTATGAGGAGCAGCCTTATGAAAAGGACGATAAAGATGCGATCGTAGGTCCGACGAGTTACAAGGAGCATGGATACCGGCTGTTACTGATTTGGGTCTCCGGTCTTGGTCCTGAAGTAAATGCCATAAAAGAGCTGCACGCCTCGTTGCTTGCGATCGATAAGAAAACAGCAGCAGGTATGATTATAATTTAAATTTCAAACAAAATAAGGACTCCTATATTTTTTTTCACTTGTGACTTTTTTTCTTTACTTTAACTTTTAACATTATTTTTTTACCGGAAATAGTGTGTCTAATTTACCCTCTAATAAATAGAAATACGGTATGATTGGAAAATTAAAATTTGAATCTTTTACAAAACGGTCCTGTTTTTCGGTCTGTCCAGTCCGGACCGCGAGAACAAATCAATCTTTTTTAATTTCAGAAGCGATCCTTAAATACCAAGCCGAAATTTACGAAGACGAGGACAAATCCAGTAAACGTCAGTGCCACAAGTGTAGCGTTATGTGAAACGATTTGTAATCAACGAAAAATAGGAGCAGCGAAGTAGCAAGGAAATAATTCCCGTTCAATGATAATATCCATTTTGCATTTGTTTATAATATTTTCATCGGTATTTAAACAAACTTAGCACTTTTATACATCGGTATTTACAGCAAATATCAATCTGCCAAACATCAAAGAAATTAAAGAAAAGAAATAAAAAAGTAATGAAAATGATTTACTTGAAACACAAATCTCGGTTTCATATAATTACTGTATATAGTTATACATAAGGCTGTGTTAAAGTGCTTTTAATCTGAAGTCGATTTGAGCAAAAAGTAGTTCATTTAACTGAAGTGAACGTGGGTTTAAATGAACTCAAGTTCTTTTACAAGAACCGAAAGATGGATTGGTAAAATATTAAATCAGTTTTTCCATTTGATTCAAGTGAACTTGGTTCAAAATGTTTAAAGAGTGTATCATTAAAAAATTATCAAAAGTTATAGAACGCCTCACAACTTTTGCTATACCACGTGAAAAAGCATCATAATAATTTTTATTCGTAAAAGTGAAAAAAAAAATAAATAAAAAATTTTGCAAAAAACGCTTTATTACGATACATACATAGATGGATCATCAATAGGACAGGTATGCCCTATTAATTAAAAAAAAAATTGAGTAAGTTTCTAATGTGAATTTGAGATGCAATCATCAAAGTAAAAACAAACATGTGAGCCACAAATGGTGCATGCATATTACGTATATATCACGATATGCAACATATATGTTAATATACGATGTATGTAGAAACATATACTACACACCTGGCGCATACATGCAAACAAATGTTTTACATGCATAACATATATACTGCATATATATAAGTAGATATGACATTTGTGTAACATATGTGTAATTTTTTTGTGCCACATAAACGGCGTGTTTTTTTGCTTCAACAGTATTACCGTTTAATAAACAAATGTCTGAAATAAGACAAATAAGAGCACCAAAACGCACTATGGCCTGTTTGTAACGAAATGCACTAGAAAGACACTGACCTTTTTTTAAATAATAATCAATTTAAAATACCACTTTCACACATGAAATAACCTTCGATCTAACTACATATCTCTGACTCTATAATGCATTATTTTCAATAAATAGAAACAAATGTTTTAAAAAATAATAATATAATATGATTCGTTTAATATAAAATTGATAATTTTAATAAGTATACAATTCAATTCGTGAAAGTGAAGAATCAACAAATTAATTTTACTAGAATTTGCATACTACTACATACATTCATTTAGATTTATAACTAATCAAATAGTGTTACTAAATGAATTGTGTTTTATGTTCACGTTGTGTGAAATATCTCAAAATAATCGTGCATTTATTACGCCGCTCTGGTTATCAACAAATACGACGCTCGTTTATCTTTGTTTGTGCAGTCCAAAAGACCAATGCGCAACTACCCCTGAGTTAATATTGATTTAAAACATTTAACAACATAATTTTCGCAAATATTGTATTTATTTTTCATTACCGAAATCGAAAAAATGTAATTAATATACAGTGGAGAGTATCGAAAACATACGATTTCTTGATAAATACAATTATGAACACTTATAAATACATTAATAAATGAATTGAATATTACAATAAAGATGTTTTCAATTAAGATCACTTTGAAATAGTAAAGAAAAACCTACGCGAGAAAAATTTTAAAACGCTTTTAACACACAACTGAGACGTTCGTGACACACGGCTGAGTAATTTTAAATAAGAAAAAAAATTGTAAACTCTGAAGATAAACAAAGATGATGAAATAAAAAATTATATTTCATTTTTTCGTCTTTATCTTTAGAAGTTACGATTTTCTATCCTACTCAAGACTACATAGTCATTTTCAAGTTATCCCATGTATCTGAAGTTTGGGAATGTGATAATTACCTTTTCTTGCACCAAGACTTCGAATATATTCCAAAATTATTTTCTTCGTGAAACTATATGCACGATGAAAGTGTAATAAACTTTTATTCAACTGTGTTATTTTGTTTATGACTTTGTAACATTTCTATTTGTGACATTTCTCTGACAATCTCATACAAATTTGTAAAAATGTTGAATAACTTATAAATAATATTAATAAATTATATTTATAATGAAAAAAAATTATAAATAATTTTGTCGTACGTGTAATTGAAAGATATTGTTGAAAAAGTTGTCACGGTTTGTATGAATAAACGAACCAGTGGAAATTGATAAAAAAATTGAATATCATTAGTAAGCCCCCCGTTTATCGAGTCTTCAAAATAACTTTGTTAAACTTTAAAATTCTTACTAAAACACTTTTTTCAATGTTTTCAGAGTTTTTTTATTATTATTATTTTTTCTATTAACGTGTAGCTAACAATAAGATAATTAGTAGATTAAAGAACAATTGTTTTTTAAATGGAAACATTTTTTTATTATCTTCTAAGAAAGTTAAAATAGTTAAAAACACACTTCAATATCTTACAAACTTATAGAAAATCAGCTGACGTCGTACACATAATCTTTATTTTACTATTTTAACTAACACAATAAACTGATACAAATATGTATTCAAACGAACCCCAACGAACGCAGTGTACAGAAATCAGTTTATAAATAATCGACACACCGTTAAAACAGATAATTGGTTTTAAGGATTTATCCATCTCGATCCGTTTGTTAATCTGTACGCAGTTCATCTCAAGTCCACGAGCCTCGCATCATCCAGTCAGAAAATTGACCAGGACGACTAGTAAATGAACTTCCTACGACAGAAATTGAAAGCAAAGAATTAAAACGAGAGGATTAACGATTCCGTTTATGAACTGTTGTATAACAAAAAAGATAGATTGTTTTGATAAAGAATGGATGATGATTATACTCGTGGAGATTTCACGACCACGTGTTAAGTTGTTGATGCGTTGAATTAACTGATTAACCGAATCATTGAAATAGTGCTTTATATGTACAAGTGCATATGTAACTGTAACATGGTCGTTGAAATTGAAAGAAATCGAAATAGTGTCTTTTTCAAGAAAATTTTGTCTTTTTTTTAATCTCGTTTATGTTTTTGATCTATCATTATTGTAAAAGGAATATTTATTGTTAAAGATTTTGCTCTGCACACAAAAACAAACTCGGACAAAAATAATCCAATTTTTTTTTTAAATGCTCAATTTTGTTTAAACGCAATATATTAACTTTAAGAAACTATTACTATATATTGCAATCGATGAAATATAAATTTTCAGTAATCACGTTGTTTTGAAACTCATTTAAAAAGCTTTTTTTTTTCCTGTATAAATGTTTTCAAACTCATAGTTTTATACTATGAATGTTATGTACTGTCTGTTTATTTCTTTGAATCCAAAGTTTACTGCCAAAATTTATATATGTTTATATAAATGTTTGTGCAGGTACTGTCATTCTATATTAATACGTTTTCAAAACAATGTACGTAATTCTATTATTTTTTTGTTGTGTGCAGAGATCTTTGGTCACTTTATGTACAAATTTGCTATGGTTAAAAAATATGAATAAGAAAAATAAAAGTAACAAAAAATGCATAATTACTTTTTCATCGAAGTCTATCCAGGATCTAAGCCCTGCCATCAAGTACTTTTTCAACCTGCTGCTGAAGAAAACTTGATTATTGTAAATTTTAACAAAATAAATATGTATGTAAGTAATTATAAATAATATATAAACAATCCAAAAAAATATTCCTTATTCGCACTAAGAAAAATATTAATATTATTCAGTAAGTTTAACTACAATTTAATTCTTGTTATTACTATGAATATTTTTCAAATGCTCTTTTCAGCAGTTTCAATTAGAAATATTTTTCTTAGTGCATGTACTTCGTAACATCGAAGAAGTGAAAACCGATTCATTTATAACTTACTTGAAATTTCACACGTTTAAAACGAATATGTACAATTTTTTTCTTTTTTTCGTTCTTAATAAAAGTATCCGATATTAAAATATTGTCATGCATTGTAAATCTCGTGTCATATAATAAAACACAAAACACGTGTAATAGCTTTCTTACAGATAAATATTATATATTGTTAAATAAATTATTAAAAAAATTGTATATTATTACATTAATTGCTTGATATTACGAATTATTGCAGATTAAATCGAAATGAGTAAAAATTAACATAAAAAATGTTGTAAAATTGTAAAATGTAATTTGCCAATAGGTTTGCCTTTTCATAACTGCTATTATTAATCTAACTTTTTTTTATCAGGATCCCGATTTATTACGAATGGAGAACAAGTTACACTTTCATATCTAACCAGCATTAATATTGGAGGAATATTTAAATCTGGCCAGGAAGAAGGTAAGTAATATTAATAAATATAAAAATTTGGAAAAATATACACACACATTTCGTTTAACGTATTTTGTGATAAATTTTAAGTACTATAATGTTATTTGTAAACACTTAATGTTTATCAAATGTATATAAGTAGGCAAAACTATATAACAGCATATTTTTAATCAAATGAAATAATGACATATGATTTACAAAATGTTTTTAAGTGTTTTAAAAGTTTTGGAATTTTTGATGGCAACCTTTTAAGCAAAAAATCAAAATTATTGGTAAAACAATTTAATATTAAACTTCAAAATAATACAAACAATTGTACATAAAGTTTATATGACTAAGATTATCATTACGACACTGTCGTCAAGTTTTATGAAGTCTTTTAGTCAAGTATCTTATTTCTTCATTTCCTTTCATAAGGTTGAAATTTTTTCTTGGCCCATCGCTGTTTCATAGGGCCCAGCATATCGGTGATGAAATCTTGTATAGCTCCTTCATCATAGCAACAACTTCCATATTTTGTTCCTAATAAAATTCCATACGTACATTGACAAGAAATTAAATTGACAAATTATATATCCGTCTTCCCAAAGAATAAAGGTTTTTTCCTTTTTCGATGAGACCCGGAAATATTAAAGACAAAAAAAACATAAAGTAACGGTAAAGATGACTGTACCGATCAATAACAAGCATATTTTCAACTATGTAAATATTAGAAACGCAATAATTTTACTAATAAATTTGTGTTACTTTGTATATGTATCAAAATGAAATCTGTACTACAAAAATACCTCAAAATGAGATATCTTTTCTATCTGCGTTTTTCAAGCAAAATATTCTATGAAATCACTTTTAATTGACTTGTTTTGGTACAGTCATCTTTGAAATAAGAATTAATAAGCGTTGAGAAAATGATATACAATAAATTGTGCAGCAGGGCGAAATTGTCCATTCCCATTCGTATAAAGTACAACACTTGTCGAGAATCGCCAACTTTTCGCCCTTGTTGCCCACTGTGCTTTTATTACCATCTTCATCTTGGTTAAAGAAACTACACTCTCGCACATGAATATATATATATATAAAAAAAAAAAAAATAGTACTTGTAGCACAAGGGACGAAAAACGCCGATTCTGTACGAGTGCTGAATCGACATTACACAATAGAATCAAAAAGTCAAGAATAGAAAATTATATATGTATATCATAATTTTAATGTATCTGACATTCACAATTACGGTTTAAGTTAAAACAAAATTCTAAAAGTCACGTTTGCGTATAATTACAATAAATTAAATTTACCATTTAGACACCATTTTCTAAAAGCTACCGTCAATATTTAGCTTACAAAATAATAATATGTCTAACAAAACAAGTCTAAGCTTATGACTTAATTGAAGTTACTTGTCCACCATCTTCTATTCTTAAATTACTCAGGAAGTTTTTGTAAATATAAATAATTTTCGTGATGCGCATCAGCAAAAACTTGCGCGCATAATGCCAAAAACATGACTTTCCAGCCATTAAAAACAGCACGCCGCTTAATTTGATGATTTGCGTTTTATCTTTTATAAGGATGGTATTTTATGTGTTGGATCAGGGATGTGCGATGAGGACCAGGAGCGTCACCGGTGGGAGCGATCATCGGGATCTCGTTGATTTTCAATTTAGGGATCAAGGTTAACTCTGTGGACAGGAAAAGTCGCTTTTAGGAATACTATAATACTTTAGTTATCATCTGAATATATATATAGTCTTTATCTTTTAATTTCAAACAAAAAAAAAAACGCTTAAAAAATTGAATTATCAGTCTAGTGAGGACTGTTTTTCATTGTTTGCAAATTGTAAGTGTATTTTTTAGACATATATTTTAGGCAGAATTTTATAGTATAAGGGGTACATACGGCCCGCGAAGCGATTAGCTCCCCATGATGAGCGCCATTTGTTACTCCGTTAAAAATGGCGCCTATCGTGGGGCGCCATTTCATGAAAAGCATAACGCGATATTTACTACCATACTGTGAAAACATGGGTCTCATTTTGAGATACGTTTGGTGTTTCAAATATCAAAAATATCTCTAAATGAGACACTCATGTTTACAAGGTGCATATAACAACTTTTGCTTAGTTCAATAATGCTTTTTTTTGCATTTTCTTATATTTTTGTTTCACATTTAATGAATATACTTCACATATGCTCGAATCTATCGATAACGGTTCTCATAATAGCAGTATTAACCCCTCTAATTATTTCTTCAAAGAGTCGCAAACACTAGAGGGGCTTTACGATAGGATCGTCAAAGCCACTGATTAACCCGCAAACTCCCTTCTACTATTCTACAACTATAACAACATTGAGGCCAAGCCCCAAAGCTAGAAATTCTGAAGCTAAAAAATGCGACTATAAAATTAGCGATAAAACACGACTATAACATTTTTGTTTAATTTTATCTCCTTTAAAGTAAGTAATTAGAAAAAAATATAATTTCCTTCAGAAGTTCGAACGCTTAAACTTTATATTTGAAAAATCATCATTAGACTTTATGAAAGTAAATATTCACTAACTGAAAATATAATAAACAGACTACGTTTTGGATAAAAAATCTGCACTATGAGAAATAGATAGTTGAAAAACAATGTATATGATTCTTTTAACTATTTTAGATTATCAATTTCATAATCTAGATAAACTTGACCATCTAAATAACTAGAGGGAATATCTACATAGTTAATGTGAATATAGCAGCTCGGAAATGTGTCAATATGATCACTTCAAACATTTCAAAAAAGAAATTAACTATCTGGATTGTTTTTTGACTATATACTTCTCTCAGTGTGCGTTCCAAGGACTGGTATCAATTAAAAAGAAGTTTTTTTTCAATAATTTTTTCTATTTCATCATTTTTATAATTCTATATATCATATAATTTACGAATAATGATTCCATTTGTCTCTGTTATATATAATAATCGTCATTAGCGTAATTATAACTTATTTTAGTATACAGTTATATTATATATATTTAATTATTATCGTATAATGATCGTAAATATCAATTAATGCACTAAAACACCATTAGGTATGTTAATTGTAATATTAATATAATTATGAATATATATATTTATGTAATATAGTAAATGTGATAGTAGTAATTGTTTTAATGTTGTCTTCTAATGTACTGTAATAAAGAATAACGTAGGACAAAGGACCATACGAGACAATAAAAGTGTACTATCGCACTTTTTAATTATGTGTCATTCTTCCCTTAAGATAAACATTTATGTTTAAGCTCTCCAAACTACTATTCTTAACTTCGTCGTTCAAGCCGTTTTTATAATTAATCCCCTCGAATCTCGGTAACGAATTTCCACAATTTATCCAGCTTAAAACCATTTAACTTGGCAGATCCTTTTCATTTTTTTTTCTTTTAGTTTTGTACAAATGAAAGGCAATTGCATTTTACACACTGTATAATGCATAATACATATTACAAACGTTCGCGTCAACTTTAAAACGACTCATTATTATGCATAATTTTCCTTATCGTGTCATTAATTACTTTGATAATCTTTTTTGTCATCCTCCTTTTTACTATTTTATTTCAAGATTAACATCTAAAATGTAGCTATATGGTAGAACATTATACCTAGAAGGCAACCAAGCTTAACCATCGGAATTAAATATTTAAATCTATTTAATTTTCTTTATGCAATAAATCCTGCTGTTCAGTCAATCTCACTTCCTTCGCTAAATCCATCCGAGATTATTACAGCAAGTCAACTCATAGAAGTTTTTAATTTTATGAATTGTGAAGTGAATTTTACAGCAACTTTGGGCTGCGGTAAGCAGTCGGTGAAAAAGTTTGAAAACTTAAAGTATACATGATATAAAATTAAATTTCGACTTGAAATTCAGACTAATGAGATTGATTTTAGATCAAAACGCAGTGATGTAAGTTTGATTGGTTTAATTTTACAATTTGTATACTTTAAATTTATAAACTTGTTCTACCATGCAGGATTAGGTCAAAGTAAGGATTACGTCACCTATCAAAAAAGTACAATATTCTTAATATTAAGTATATCGTTTTTTCATATTTCGACGCTCCATACGAAAAAGTATACGTGACGAAAGAAATTTTTTGAATTTTCCCAAAAAAAATTTGTAATAAATGAACGACCGCTCTCGGTTTGAGGAATATAATATTTATAGCTGAATAAGATAATGATAATATACATACATATATTTTTCAATCAAAGGTTGTATAAATATATTATTTACTCAGTTTTATCAAGAATAAAAAAAACACCCCGATCCTCTTTGACAGTTTTTAATGATTTGATCTACAAGCCAAGTATTCAAATTAATTAATCAATAAATGATATTTTTTTTTTTTTTCTTTAACGAAACTGACGCTTTTTCTTAGGGAGCGACGATGTAGTGTATTAATTATACTAAGAAAAAATTTAACGATAAAATAAAAATTTTAATTGCAAATTCTGAGGTGTATAAAAAAGTACCTTGTTCATCCATGTAAAAATATATTTATACGGTTTCATATATGATCAGGATACTTTTTAAAATGTTAATTGAAAAATGATTAACTGTATTACTTATAAATATAAACGATAACAACATAAGTTTTGATCAGCAATAGTTGACAGTATAAAACCATTATGTATAATAAGATTACATTCAAAAAATGACACCACGAAGTTAAATTAAGTTAAGAAATATTACCTAATGATAACATTGACGTCACTAAAAAAATTTTGGTTGGTTGGTCTGATGATAAAAAATATTAAATTTTTGATGATGGAACTTAAGTTAAAATAAATTAATTTTTTCTAACGTACTTTTTCATATTATAAACACGGGAAAATTATATGTTATTATTCTATTTGTAGCATACCGTATATATTATAGTTCTTGATTAAACATACGTTTAAATTCAAGAACGTTTCGAGATTAAATCAAGATTGAAAATTTCTTGTTCTAACATTCGGCCTTCTATATTAAATCTATTCTTTATTCAATGACATTTTTTTCGTGTATTTTAATAATGTGTTTGAAGTTTACTATCAACAAATAAAAACGAAATTCAATAAAAAAATAAATAAGCAAAGAGAAGTTGAATATTAATAATACTTACAAAAAAAGTACACTTATACATGCGACGTGGGAGCGCGCAAATCGGTGAGTTCAATTTTACTTAAAAAAGCTAATATTTTATATAAATTCATTTCCAGTTATTTCTTACTGTTTGTATGTTTTTACGTTATTTCGTAATACCAATTTCAAAAACGCTTTAAATTAATAAAAATAAACCCTCATGTTTAAAAGAGCATTGTTTGATATTTCATTTGTACTTTTCTTTTGTCATTTTTCTTATCCCAGTTAAAGAAAAACATTTCTGCCGTCTCGTTAGCTGGGCGTGCACGTCCCGCCATACAAAGCCAACAATATTATTTTCCGACCCGAATACTTCGTTCTTCATATAAAGAATATTCGAAATAACGCGAATAACAGAACAATAAATATTCTCCCAATGAATGCGCCGCTTTTGCCGGTCAAGCTAATACCTTTTTCTTTTGTTGAAAGCAAACATAAAAGAAGTAATATTAAATTTTAACTTACAAAACCCAAGCGAAATCTATAAATTTCCGAAGAATCAATAAAATGGCGACCGAATCGATACACTTGGTATGAATTGTAAACTACCCTTTGAAACCACCTCTTCTTTTCGCACTCGATTTTAGCCGCTCCCTTTCATCGCAAGCATAAAAACATTGGAATAAAAATATCGGAAACTTTATCTTTCAAATCCAAGATGATAAAAAATCATTAAAATTAAAAAAAAATCATAATCTGATTACATTTTGTATGTTTTGCTAGTTTTGATTGTTCGTTTCCTTTCCGTTAAAGTACAAAAAATGGTCACATATTGGAGTATGCTACAAATTGATAAATACGAAATCTACAAAAGAAACATAATAATGAATTGATGCAGTGCACTAAGGACAATGTCTTTCAGATTTCGATTACTTGACAAAATAATAAAAGGACTTCGTTTGATTTGCGTCAGTCGTCCAGTTCGAAACTGTCTTAAAGTAAAAGTGTAAAAGAGAGGCAGGGTACACTACAAACACGCGTGTCTCGTATCGAGACATTTTTATGCCCGAGACTCCACGGATGTCTCATTTTGAAACATTTTTCAAGTCCGATACAACAAAAGTGCCTGAAAATTTGCCTACATTTAAGATACTTTTGATTTCATAGATATCAAAGATATCTCCAAACGAGACACTTAATTTTACAGTGATATTTGATTTGGAAATGTTGCACTTATGCTTTCGTCATCACACTTCGTTAATAAAGACTAAACGATATTTTACCGATAAAAAAATCCACGTTTATATTCGGTATCACTTTATGTAACATACTAAACGAACGCTCCAGTCATTATTTTTGTATTGTTATAATTATTATTATTTATCATTATCATTATTATTATTATTTATTATTATTATTATTAACATGATTTATGCAACTTGTCGACCATCGATTAGACTTGGCAATCTTTTAATTCTACTTTTACTCGGAGTTTACGGAACATCTTTGCGTCGCGATTAAATTCGTACCCTTATTTTACATATTAACTTACTAAAATGATGCTTTTAACGACGTTAAATAATAAATCCAATTGCTTTCGGGCTCGTCTTTCGTTATTCATACAATCTATTTTTACATAAATTCTTCATTCTAAAACATACGTCTATAACTAAAAAGTCATTTTTTTAAATCTATTATTATTATTTTTTTGGTTAGTCAAGAACACAATAGATGGCTTTTCCGTTCACTGTTTGTTCACGATATAATTCGTTTATCTTAAATTGAAAAATTTAAATTATTTAATTCGTCTCTCCGTTCGATCGATTAATTAAATCATTAATTTTAGATTCATCACGCGACAATATATTTTCTATTTTCGTCCCTTTTCATTGTTTTGTCGTCTCCATTTTAAATCTATTTGTTCACTTGTTTCTATTTGTTACTTTCGCGCATGTCTGCTTTCTTAATCGTATTCATTATTACTTATCCGAAATGATAAAAGAACTTAGAAATATTTGTTACAATTACGTTAATTAGTGATTGTTAAAATACGATGTCTAAAATTGGCCCATATTTCGATCCAGTGACTATCAATAATTGTTCCTGCTATGTACAATACATTTTTTACTCAAGTTGTTTCAACATCAACATTTGTCCCAAGATTTTATCGATCTTTCGGTTCATAAAAATGAAAGACAAGTTATTCAAAAAAGTTTTCCCGTATGTGGTTTTTGTTTTTTATTTCTTCAAAATTTTACTTTTTTATTATTTTTTTAATATATATCTAAGTATTCAATTGTTATAAATAAAATGCATTCGACTTCCAAAATATTAATGAAAAGTTTACACTTGTTTACAAATTATAATTTTATAATAAAAGCAACGTAAACTATTTTCTGGAAAACGATGCCGAAAACATGATATCCCTGTTAGTAAACTCACAATTTAAGGGTCAAAGTGATGTTTTGCTATCTGATATCTGCTAATGTCAGAACTCTTGGCAAACGATTCTTTAGACGTCTCATGAACAGAAAAAGGAAGTGCGTTGTATAGAAAACACATTAAAGATTTTTGAAATGTTTTCTCTGTTAAACGAATGGGTTAAAGTTGGTCTCACTTGTAAAAGTTTCAACAGCTACTAAATAAATAGATGCCACTGCATCCCTTGATAACTTTTTTTTTCTTCATTTCTTTATTTTTGTAGTGTGGTGCACGTCAACTGAATCGTTTCGCCAATTATTTCGAATGTTTATTCATTCCCTTAAAGTATGATATAAATAAATGTTATAAATTAATATTAATTACGAATGAAAAAACTATTTTAATTAAAATGAATGCTAACACAGAAGCAGTATATACGATCTTTTGTCTTAATATTTTGGAAAAAGTTATCAACTCCGAATTTCTTAATAAAATTTAAAAAGTATTTTTAATTTACTCCTGACACGCATTTTCTTCGACCACTTAAAAAGGGTAGAGTCAATCTCTGAAACGTTAATTGAATTGAAAAAGTTGAACAGCTGGAACTGGATTAGAAGTGGAGGAAGTTAGATTTAATTGAAACTTCTCCACGCAAATGCCACTTGCGAACAAATCAGATAACGAAAGAGGTAATCCCGCGGCGTTAATGACATGCACCACGAATAAAAGTCACATTCAATTAGCATTAGCTTCGCATTACGTATAGTGTATAAAATTGCGTATAACTATATATACCTCTCAACATATGTTATCGTACAATTATAGCAGCAACACTTTGACACTTGTTTGTTTGACAGTCTTGGATTAAACCTAAACCTAAGCGCCGGTGCAGCATTTCCAAATCCATCAACGCGCGGTGTGTTAGACCAAAATTTCAAGCCTTGGATATTGATGTAAGGTACACGATTGTAATGTAACGAGTAATGCTTAAATATCGTAACGTTACTTTATCTAAAAATCCATCGATTTGGTCAGAGATTATTGCACACAGCCTCACTGAATATATCAACGTCTCTGGTTTGAATTGCTGAAACTCAAATTTCCAATTCAAACTGTCCTGACTCAGAACTAGTGATATAAATCTTACTTATGCCAGACATGTTGAATATTATAAATAAAACTATACTATGCATACTATGAATCACTGAAATTAGTTTCTGCAGGCAAGCAACATACAGAAAAAATCATAGATTTCGATATTAAAGAATGAATTTATTAAAATTTACAATGCGATTATATTATATTTTGTCAACTAGAGTTTGATATTATGTCAAAATGTTTATTTTATAAAAATATATTTAATCGATAGTTTCCTCACTTTTATAAATCATTATGATAACTGAGACATTGTCAATGATTGGTACGTATGCTTTACATTTTTTTTTTTTTTTTTAGAAATGTTTAATTACATTTTTATTGTTTCAATTTTGAATATGTATTTAATGATATGTTTAATAATTTAAAATAATTTATCGAAACGTTTGATCTTTGAGTTATTTATTGTCTGATATATGTAGCGTTTATATCACTAATTTTGAGTTAGAGTGGTTCGATTAAAAAAACTGAGTTGAAGCAATTTGAACCGGAGGCGTCAATATTTACCTGACGCTTTATTCTACTCTCGACGACTTCGTGTGATATACATGTGTGTGAGTGTACATCCAATACGGAAAAACGGATATTAATGATCGACTAATTTAAAAGGAAAATCCCAGAAAAAACCCAATTTTAATTTGCTTTTACGATTATCATCTTACGATCGGAAAATTCGTCGTCTCTTTTTTTAATCCAAACTGAATCAAAGTGACGCGTTTCCTGTTATTTTGATTACTTTTGTACAAAGTTTTCTTTTCTCATCAAAACTGATTAAAATTAAAAATTATTGTAATTATAACAAAATATGATATTTAATTGATAATCAAAACAATTATTTTTTTTGCAAAACTATCTTTTAAGTTTACAATAAAGGTGCATTTAACAATAATCGCAATAGCAAGTGAAAAGTTGAGTTTTCAAAATTGTTTTCTATATAAATCGTAGGATCGATTAATTATCGTCCTACCAACTGTGCTATTTACGTTCAAATGGTTTTTAATACCTTGTTATTATTTAAATAATATAACATCGATCTAAACATTTCATTTTCTACAATATTCATTGCGTAATTCTTGTACGCATTTTTGTAAATATGATTGTAATTACGAGCTGTTTATTATAGTATATTAATACAATGTTATCACAACACGCGCCTGCTAAATTCAAAGCCAAAAATCGGTCTTTAAATGATTAAGTGTTCTACTAAAATTACATTTCCATCCATTTAAAGACCAATAGGAAGTAACGTCGTGGCGACATGTAAGCTTCTCCAAAAATACTTAATGTAAAAGGTAAAACGAATTCCAACTTTTATAACTTCAAAAACTCTATAACATAAAATACAGAATTAATTATTTGTTTAAAGAAACAACTAACGTTTACAAATGTTATGTTAACTCAAGGAAAAGAGAAAACAAATTGAACAAATGCGAGTCAATTTATTTACGCCGATAATTCACGTGAATATATTACTCTGCACAAAAACGTTACTTTAATGAAACACGTGGAACCATAAAATGTGAAAGAATTGGTATTTCAAATTAAATAGGTAAATCTATATTTTTTATTTATTAATTTTTTTCCTTTTTGCAAGAAATACCTTTTGCGAGATTTTTTATCCTTTTTGCGAGATTTTAAAATAAGAGTCAATGCAATTTTTTATCTTGTTGTGAGTATTTTGGAGAAGGTTACCATCCCGAAAATTGTAAAGCCGAACTAAAAAAATGTTTATCAAATTATTAGTATTCATTGAAATTTTGTGATTGATAAAAACAAATGAAATGAAATTTAAAAAGTGTACTATTTATTCGCTACTGTGTCAAATGTTTTACTGATAAGGTAAAAAGATATCTATTTTGGACGGTTTCAAAGATGCGTTAAAAATTATCAGTATGTAAAACTAGGTGTATTGAAACTATTGTATTTACTGATGCAATAAACTGAAATTTCCTTCTGCTTAAAAATTAATTCTTGATTGGTCTAACAAAGAAAGAAAGTAATAGTGATTGAAAAGAAAAGTGTGGGTCGAAATAAGAGAAGTTTTGTGTCGATAAGCAGGGATGAGGACGCAATAAATTTTCGGCTTTGGACTGGCACTTGTCCCGAGCAACTCCTTAAATTCAACTTATACTGATATAAAAGTGTCACTTATTTGTCTGCCTGTCACTCGTTAGCATCCACTCGCACAAAAAATTAATCCAATCGATATGATTAACGCATAATTCACGTGGGGTATTCTTACTCAACGGTCACGAAATATAATCTAATAGACTCTGTATATCACCGACTTGAAATTTGCTTCTATAATAAATTATGTATAGTTACTTAAGGCTCATTTATGATTCGCTTCCCTTGTCCGCCTTATCAATATGGAATCGCGTGTATTGTACTCTTGTACGGATTATCAGCTATCTATCATTTAAGTTAAAGTGTCGCCTTGTTTCTTTCATTATCACTTTTAATTTGTCTCGTTTCGGGTATCCGGGTGACTTAAGAACTGACTTAAATACTTGACAATTAATATCGAATTGTTCGACATGTTAAGGCTTTGCGTTAAAAGTACTTGTTAATCTTTTTCCATTATTTGCTCTTTCTTTACTTGACGTGTACGGAAGGTTAAGAAGTACGTTCTAAAAAATGTTGGAAAGTTATGACGGAGGTGTAAGGTGTTTACAATTTAAGAGTTAAAAGCAGGTTTGCCAGCTAGCATGTTTCGACCCAAATAATTCGGCTTAAACTTGATTTTTTTTTAGAAACAGTCGAGAAAAAGAGATCAGACGATGTTCAGGTCAAGAAAACATGAATGTTGGCAACCCTGGTTGATAGTGACAATCTGTGGGATTGAAAAGAAATCATAGATAAGAGTTGCAGTAAACATAGGAATAAACAAACAAGATGGGATTTATTTTTTCTTTTAATTTCAAGAAAAATTGAATAACCCTTGTTGGGTGTAAAGCTGGATAGCACCCAAAGAAAGTAAGAATCAACACTTTTTTTAACTCCAATTAACACCTTATTTGTTATAGTATATACTACAAAAATGGGTGTCTAATTTTGAGACATTTTTTATGTCTTAGATACTAAAAGTGTCCGAAATCCCAGACACTTTTGCCGAATTAGATACTAAAAATTTCTCAAATCAAGGCACTTGTTTTTGTAGTATTACAAATACGAATTGTACGAAAAAAAAATTACACGGGAAAGCACGATTAGATCGACGAGATTTTAGACACACCAAGTAGAATCTACCTTTTGACCATGTAAAATTGAAAAAACAAAATAAAAACTTGTCAAAATTTTGTGAAAGCAAGGACATGTAAAATAACGTCAATTTATTTAAACGTTCTGTACAAGTCCTCTTTGTACAAGTTTACTTACTTTTAAAGTTACTTTGTCAAGTATTACATTATCTCATTAAAGTTATTAATTCAAATGGCACCTCGACAAATGTCAATTGACATGATTAAACGATTTTATTCTCTCGAGTTTAAAAAATATGTTTTCTTTATTGTTATACATTCGCGGATGCTACTTTTTTCTAATTCGCAAACTCATTTTCTGACATACGAAATCTTAAATACGTATTTTTCATTTCTCTCTTGAATAAAACAAATGTCTTTCTTTATATCTAAATTACATACTTTGTTATTTATTTGCCATTCATTATACCATTATTTATGAATAATTTCAATATAGTCAGGCAGATTCCACAAGTTTTGCCTACTTTAATTTTATTCTTACCACTACGCCTATTCAAGTTATTTTTCTTAATACTTTGTCACAAAATATGAGTACAATACTTTTAATCGAATTAAATGGATAGTTTGCCCCGCTTGATGGGGAAAACGCCACGAAAACATTACGAAAGTATTGATATCAAATATATTGACTGAGCAAATGATACAAATTTCTTAAAATACACATGCTGAGCAAAATGACTCCCGTTGGCATATTAAAATTTCACTTTTATAAGTCTTGCAATTAAATTGAACAATAATTACGCGATTTTGCTCGCAGCTCGTCAAGTTTTTCCCGTGTAATTACTACTTCCGTTTAAATGATATTTCTCTTGTCATAAGAGGATATTTTATTGGTATACTGTAAAAAACCCTCTTATAAATGCTCCTACCCAAACGAAGAAAGTGACATAATTAATTCAATTATTCTTCCCATTTATCACTTATTTTAATCATTTACAAGTAATCAGAACTATACTGTATAAACGTACAAAAATTATAATCAAGTCAATATCGTATGAATTACAATTATTTGTGTTGCGATATGTGGAAAAAATGAATTTATTAATTTTGATTAAATATATAAAAAATAAAGAATAGGTAACAGTAGTAATAGCAGTAATCGTAATAGTAAGTGGTAGTAGCGGTAAAAAAAGTAATGATAATAACAATAGTGATACAAATTAATGTTCTAAAAAAAAACTTTGTATATTCATAGACTGCGTCTAAAATAAAAGCGAAAACAAAAAGCATTGTTCAATCTTTCCAAGTAACTTCGTATCTTACCAGGATTACTTTCAATCATGGAATCATTGCTCGGGGCAAGTGTTCGATGAAGCAGGCATCGGCTTAAAAAGGAAGAGATAGCGATCTCGGTACAAATGGGTCACGCAACAAGTCGCAATTCGTCTCAAAAGTCGCGGACCCTTACTTAGCCAAAATTGTACTAAGGTCATTGTCCAATATTAGATACCACAAATACGGTTATAGTTATAGTCGTAGTAGCAACGATAACGTTAATCGTAAAACATCCTACGAATAGGATTAAATATGTAGTTAAGAGGAGGACAAATACCACCAAGTATCTACATTACCGACCGAGAAACATTTATTTCAATTTACCAGATCAACCCCATTATTTCTTTCTGCAAGTGTATTATAGCATTTTTATAATACAATTGCAGTAAATTTATGAGAAATCATTTCATCGGAGTATATGCTTTGAAATATGACAATATTATAAACAGTTTTCTGCTCTTTTTATTTGCGTGGGAACTGTTCTCCCAATTGATTGGTAATTTCAATATCAATTGTTCATTTTGAAGCAAGTATCACAAAGATATGTCACTAAAATTATTGACATCAGTGACAATGAAATTTAGAAACTTCAGATTAACTTGCTGATAAATATTTATAATATTGATATAATTCAAGAACTCCCTCGAAAACACTTCGATTTTACAGTGAATTAGTGCTATAAAACATTGATTTAACTTTAGTCAGTATCATAAACGTTGTGCATTAAATTTTAATTACTGAATTTTAGTTGAAGAATGTTTGAAGTTTTATGTCGATATTCGAAAGAAAAATCATTATATCACGAAAAAATCAATCAATTCTATGAGAATAATATATTACGTTTTTTGAAAGAAAAGGCTTTAAAATTCGTAGTCCTGTCGAGAAAATAAAATATGTTACAAAAGCCAAAGGTAATTACAAAATTACCAATTATTACAATTGAAACAGTGGTGAGATCATTTTGGTAAACATTTTTCAACTTTATTTCAATATTAAAAAAAAGACGTTGATACAACGTCCATGAAACATTGACTGAATGTTAAACCGACGTTTTTATTAACATTAATCCAACATCACATCAACGGCTTAGCTTCTTCTAAGAAAATTTTGTTTAGAAAAATTCGCGATTCAAACTTTGTCGACAATTTTGTCTTCCTCTTAATGGTGTAGCTATAAGTAATTGTAGGTGCGTGGTAGTCACCACTAAACGTGCCATTGAAAATCCGAACTCGTTTCACGTTTACAATCTAACAATTTCACCACATCTCTCACTCTCACTTCCATTCTTCTTTCCTGTTCTGCCTTCAAACGAACTTCCACAATTAAGAAAAACTCGTGATTTCGAAGACGTTTAAAATTGGAACTAGCAGAATTGGTGCTACCAAATTTATAAATATAGTGAAGCAAAAAATTTCATCGATTCTGGATAAAATTTTTAATTAAAATGAAATTCGGTAGTACTGAAAGCTATCAGAACTAATAGAATAATATGCGACCCTATTATACGATTAAAAAAATAAAAACAATGACAGATCGTAATACACATAACAATTTGTTTATTTATTTAACAAAATTGGAACAACACATTTCCGCCATTAAATGTCACTGCAGAGCCGCCAACGGATTCTGCAAGTCACAATTAATGACGGTTCTTAAAACGCTTGCTAAAAATATCCTGCTAATCCCAATCGTTTTCTGCCGGTATTGGCGGGAATCGAATCGAATCAATGATTTTCTTAATGTTCATTCGTTTCACGTTCTTAGGAAGGTAAAGGAACAAGATAGGTGCAAAATAGGGTGAAGGGGTGGGGGGCACCAGACAAATTTGACCTATGGCGCCGCTCGTATGTGGATAATGAATGATGTGGTGGAATATCATGTAACAATGATCAAAAATGTGTTTATGTATATTACGATTATATAATAATTATGTAATATTTGTTGTCAAAGGTTCCAGCAATGTGTGCACGCGTAACAAAATGCATGTATATACCTACATACATAAATGCACACACGTATTTGCACACACATATGCGCTGTATACAATCATTAATGTTGTTTATAAGGTCACCGTGATTACTACTTAAAATCCTTGTCCACAAATTTGTATACTTATTATCGATATAATTGCTTCCCATTATATCATCAGATTCTCTCAGCTTAAACTTACGCTTCTAATAGCCATTAAACCATATAGATTATGTTCATTGTGTATCATTTTTCTTTTAGTCGTAATGTTATATAATTAAAATGTAATTATAATAATAGTATTAATATTAATCATAATCATAATCATAATCATAATCATAATTAGAGATAATGCGCTTTGGCCTGGAGCACAGCACTACAGAAACGCAGGACACCCGACTCTGATTCATTGTCTTTAATTCTACTTCATTTTTGTTTTCTTTAATCATTACCTTCATTCGGTTATTTAAATTTATCTTGTAAAACGAGCTTGCGCGTCGTTGAAAATGGAATTCAGAGTTGGGCATCCTGGTTTGATACAATAATAAGAGACACTGGATATTGGTACTGGTCCTTAATGAGCGAGCGTAAAGAGCCAAATACAATAAATACTCATCGCAACTTATAATAACAATTGCGTGTTACCGTAAAACTATTTAATATATGCTACTAGCGTGCGGGGGCACCATCTTACGAATACAAATCTAAAAGTTACAAGTATACGTGTGTCGTCTTCAATTATAGTTTACAATTTCTTTGCTTTCTCGTTTCACATTACTTTAGTTAGCTTTTATAATTCGTCATTTTCCGACACAGTTTATAATGTTTATCTCTTATATGGTCATTAAAGTAACAGCCGATCGTTTATTCGGCTCGCGATTACGAATGCACTTCATCGTTATGTGTTCATCATCTTTCATCATTTTTAGCTTCTTCTTCCTTCGTTATTATTACTTACAATTCGCCATTATCTTGCCCGCTCCCCCCCGGGTTCCGAGGGCGACGAGGAAGTTTCCACGTCTCTCAGCGCGATTCCCGATCAAACGTTTACCGTATTTCGAGCTGCGATATATATTTTGAGTCAATGGCACAAGCCTCTAATCTTTATGCGATAGTTCGTTTAACGTACGTTATATATTTTGTTATTCAAGGGAAATCGACCCAACGGATTTTAAAATGTTAAATGGAAGACGCAAAAGGTGACATTTTGATTGAAAAGGAAAAATTTGAAAGTCAAATTTGTACTTTGGAATATGATTTTAACATTGATCGAGCGCCATATTTAACCGGAAACAATAACCACGTTGTCGTTCTAGTTAAAATGGTCTAGAAAGAAGCAACAGATCCAACAATAATTATAACAGCTGGTAAAAGAAAATATATGACGCATAGATGTAAAGATATCGCGTGAGCAGAATATATGCGAGCATATATTTTACATTCAAGATAGCATATATGTTTCTTTTTACCTGCGCGATAATGTCGACAGTTTCAACAAAATCTAGCCTCGTTCAAATGTGTACCTGGAAACTAAACTTGTTCAAATTTGTGCTTGTAAATCTGAACATATAAAAAATCTGGTGTCTAGTTTTCATGTATAAGTTGAACGAGGCTAATTTTCGCAGGAACCATCGATACACAAGAGTCTTAAGCATTAAACTTGGAGAAAGTTTGCGTATTTGATTGATCAAAAAATTTTAATGTAGAAAAGTTGAAATATAAAATTGTTCTTCTCACTCAACTGTAGAATTTATCAGCCACAACGGTAGATTTTAATATAAAATGACAAAACACCTAATCGCTTTACTTTTATAATAATATAGAAATAATTGAGTTACATATAAAAATTGAGGTAAATATCTATTTTGATATATTACGTTAAACTTTTCTCAAATAAGTATTTATTAAATAGTTTCAAACAAATTATTTCATAAGAAGTAGCGTAATCATTGACATGACCAGTAAAAATGTTAAAAAGTAAATCACTCTATATTTATAATAAATTACAATTTGTAAATAGCAATCTTTATCAATTACAGACATAATTTAAATGCAAAAAAAAAAAAAAATAAATAAACGGATGACGAATACAAATTTTTTATTATACAAAATACATTTTTAAAGGAAAAATTAAAAAAAAAGTCTGATGCTTTGTGCTCAAAATGTGCCTTTCAAAACGCGACGTCCAATTTGAAATATTTCTACGTCGAGTCGTAAAGTAAATGCAGCCTTCCAATACTGGAACTAAAAATACTTGTATGTGTATTTTAAGACGTAAAGGTAAGTTCGTTTCAGTGATAACTGTATTGAATGGAACAAAAAGAGATAGAACTTGCAAAGTAGCAAGTAAAGTACGCGTGCAAAAACTAAGTGGATTACAAAAATACATTGGCAGTGTATGGATGTTGTTTAAGAGTAACTTAAAAAGGTGTTGGTGGTGAGTTTCGCTGGTCCGAAACTGCTTTACACAGTTAATTTGCTCGTCAACAAAATTAAACAGATAAACACGATGCGATTTTTCAAGTAAAGCGTCATTCAAATCATTTAATTGATATTTTACTTAATACACAACCAGTCTTTATTTAACGGATCGATCAAGCTCCCCAAATTTAGATAGTTATATGTTATGTAGTTCATCAACTATTACCCAAGCAAAATTTTCGGAGGATTTGTGTTAAACTTACGAGAAACATAAACGTAACGAAGTTATTCATTAGTCAAGAGTACTTATGAGTCATACTGATGTCTGATAAGTAATTCATGAGCAATTGCGACAAACTTCATACAAGTTTCTTACAACTTTAACATCAATTGTCTGAAAATTCTGCTTATCCTTTCGAGTTACCTTTTAATTCAGGACTCTGAAAGCAAAAAACAAAATGCGCAGGTGTCGCCACAATCTATGTAATTTTACAGTAAAATATGCCGACATATATAGTACACTTGAATCTTTCACTTTCAAAATCCTTTCTTGGTACAATTAGATTTCGTTTCCTGATTTCATTTGTTTCATTTGCCTTACTGCACTTTACCGACGACCCTTTAAAATGAAATGTCAGTTCTACTTCATTGACGGAGACCGTAAAGATACAATATTTAAATATTTTAAAATTTAAAAAGTGATCAAATTTTAACAAGAAGTTAGTCAAAAGGACAATTAGATACTAACATCATTATGTCTGTATGTATTTAATTGAATTTTTGTCAAAAAATTAAAAAATTTATCTGTTTTTATGTATTTTTTCCAGTTTTCTATATGTATTAGTTGGTTTTTAACGGACTTATTTGATTACGTTTTTTCGAATCAGCTTCTTTTGATTTGAAATTATATTAGTCCCGAGTTCATTAGTAAGTGATATTTCAATTCAACGGTCAAACGGTGTAACAAAACATTATACTTAGCAATTATGTCCGATCTACTCAGGCCTCATTCCCCTCCCCTCCTTCGTTCTCTTAGTCTACAAATTTATACAATCTTTCATTATGACGTAACGATTATTTAACAAAAACAAACACTGAACAATTAAAGTCGACTGTACAAAGGAACGCTTAAAATTTTTTACTAAATAACAAGAGCTTATGTGATTCCGCTGACCGAGAAATCAAATTAGATTGTTACACTAAGGTATCTTATTCTTTTTTCGTTTTATACGATTCGCTTGTTTAAACTGTAATAAATTATCATAGTTACCGTATTAAGAGGAAACGCGGACTTTATAAATACAAAACGAAGAAAAAAGGCTATTAAATGTACGAACAACAACCCTGAGAGCAATGAAAATATTATTCTCCTATGAACTAGTCATCGCGACGATAAGTTTCCCATTTTATTATTTTTTACCACGTGTAGATTAAAAAATATGCAATATCTTGTTAAATATAAATAGACTATTTATCATTTAATCAATTAATCACGATTCTTCGTATTTCACGTCTTTTATTTTCATTTTTTTTATCCTTATTTACTTCCGGCCACCGGACAAACTATTTTACTTAACAGTTAATATCGTTTATTTATCTCATAAAAACATTCCCGCTAATCAAGACACTTATATGTACAGCGCGGTACCTTTTACGTCGCCTTTAAAATAATTTATTTTATATTCTCTGAGTCTTTGTTCCTGTTAATTAACTAATTTTAATGTCTTATCACTGTTCTCTCCCTCTCTGTCGTTCTATCTCTCGCGCATTGATAAACGCGAGCTCGCATCAATACACGCACATACGTTAAACTATAAATCGAATTTTCCATTACTTTACTTTTTATAAACGTTTGTTCAATTATTTGTTTGCCCCTTACCTTTTCATAATTGCTTTCCTGTTTTATCCCTTTGCAAGATTACTACTAATTAAAGACTTTCGTTACGATTAAATTGATTAACTCCGTTTTATCGTAAATATGAAAAGACAATAACCCGGACAAAAAGAAACCTATTTGCCGCATAAGTGTGATGTATATGTAGAATATATACACCACATACGCGATATATATGTCTCACTTCGCCAGGAAATGACAAAATAATATTAAAAACCGTACATTTAACAGCTTACTCGTCTGCGTATCATTATTTTAGTTATAGGATTAAACTTTGTATTATTGACTTAATTAAAACTCCTAGTATTTAAACTCCCCTTAACGTAATACTTTGTCCACTTTTTTTACCCAATACTTTTATGCTCTTGGTCTCATTTATAATATCCTCCTTTTATCATTTAAACATTAAACAATGGTCCGCTTAAATTTTAATTCAATAACTCATTGTCAATGTGGGTGTCAAAGTATGCGATGTGTATACACCATACATGTCTGTTAAAAACAAAAAAAAGGAAAGAAAAAAAAGGAAAAACTGTTTTTTGTTTGATTGAGCTTACGATTTCCATCTTATTGACATATTAATTTCAGTTTGAATAGCTTTTGTTTTTGTCGAAAAATATCACGAGCCGCGCTTACAATCAAATATATATCATTAACATTGTACAATTTCTACATCACCTTACTACAATTATTTTAATCGCGAATAAATAAAGGATGCCATTTGATTTCATCAAATTACGCGACAACTAACAAACGGTTATTTACAATTCTGACTGGTAAAGAAAATGAGGTGGTTACTAAAAACATTTTAGTCACCAGCATTCGATGAAGTCTTTAAAATAGTGCAGTAGTATTTGCTTCTATCCATTAATCCCGACACGAAAAAAAATGCAGTTAATAAAAATAGAAGGTCTAGATATACTAACGCCATCTCAGGTTTCTTCCTTGTTTACAAAAATGGTGGCTCTTAAGTAAGATAAGTGGCGGAGCGGATTGGAAGAAATTGGTTTAGTTCCCAAAAAGGTTTGGTATCAAAAATGTCTATGTTACAATTACAATTGGAAAATAAATAATCAAAGCAGATGATCATCGTACGGCTCGTTCGTTTGTAGTAGGAAATAATTTCGATTGAAGAATAGTACTTCTCGTGTATTTTTCTTCTTTTTATCATTAAAATCTATGGTAAATCCTATAGAGTAAATATAATTAAGTCATACATTTAATCAGGTAAATCTTTCAGATGAGTGCCCCCGGACGCTATAGACGAGGGTGCGCGCGCAAACCCGAACTCCTTCCCTCTATTATCTTTGTAAATATATCTATTATCTATCTATATATATATGTATATATTAAAGTATATAAACAACTTTTTTCGCTACTTGTCATGTGGAATGGCAGTTTTCATGATAAAACATGTCTGAGTACCTTGTAAGTTCTTTGAAGTAATATTTGAATGGCGCACCAGTCGTTAATAATCAGCGTTTTTGACAGTTTTTCATTTATCAGTTATCAAAAACGAGTCTCAGTTGAATATTATTGAATATTACACTGTTTTTATGTTTTGTTTAGAAAACTGTGTTTATTATATGTTACTGCCTTGCAAAGGAATCTTCTAAACCAAAAATATCAAACGGGCCATATAATTCAATTAATAATTTTATTTTAAATAGTTAATAAATAATAAAATCACAAATTCGTCGTTTTTAAACGATCAGTACAACCTTTAAGTATTACTTTCAAAACTTTTCAGGGTACTCAAGCAGGTTTTCTCATCGAAAGCTAATTCTAAAGAATAAATAGCAAATAAGTGTTGTAATACACCCTAATATATACGTATATATATATACATATATACATATAATCAATTTTATTATTACTTTTTTCATCATTATAACTTGAATTTACTTTTTATTCTACTCAATCTAGTATATCGTAAATTTAAAAACGCTTTTTTAGGCATGGTACAATCGTCACAAATTCACGTGTCGGAGACAGTTATATATCATTATTACAGTCTTAATATATCATTAAATGTTTATTAAAAATTAAAAAACTTGGAGCATAGTTATTAATAATTAATTATGGTAAAAATAACGAATGTCGCCGTCGCCTTAATACAAGATTCGTCTTATATAGTTCTACAATTCGTTATAAATTAAAAACAAAAGGAGGAAAGAGACGATCAAGACTTTTCTCGCGTTTTCTCGTTCATTCTCTCTCACTCGCTTCTGTATTTTGTTCTTGTAATCTAAGTCTCTGTACTTAAACGACTGAAAAACATATAAATACAAAGTGACGAGAGATCAGCACGACTATAATTAGATTCGGTAAAGTCGATTATTAAAATTAAAACTTAAAATGATAAAATGTATTCGTATGTATTTCTATACACGCGCTTGCACGTGTGTGTACACGCAGAGAAATATAAATGTTGATTGAACAAAGTAGATTTTGTCAAAGGTATTTGTATAAATCTTTAAAATCAATTAGATAGTTAATTCAAACACAGTGTGATGCTGTCCATTTCCCAAAAAATACATGAATTAGACTTGGAAATTTGTTTTCCAGCACTTAAAATTTTTGATTATTAAAAACATACACTCCATTCCCGTCGCAGTAACAAACAGTTTTCTTTTTTCTTTTCTACTTTTTGGTGACACAAACTTATACACTGTACAGTTTATATGACCTAAAGTATATTGTTCAAAATATTGTTGATAAGTTCAAACCACAACAAGTGGGATGATTTGGGTGGATAAAAAAGAAATAAATAACAAAAACAATTTAGCGGAAAATAATGGAAAGTTGATTGGTTTATTCTTATCCCTGAAACAAAATTATACTTTGCAGATTTTACGAAACTATTTGATCGTTTAAATAACAACCAAATCATTGCGTAGAATCGACCAACATTTTATAAAACTGACAAAGTATTTCTTTGCGTGTAATATGAGTGCCTGAATGTACACGTGATTCGATACCGCCTAAAGATATATATTTATATATATAACAATAGCTCTAATAAAAATCAGCCTATGATCACGTCATAATTTGACCAACCATTCTTTCGTGCCTCATTACCATCAAAATTTAACATATCAACTACAATAATAGTTGCAGATCGTAGAGGAAAGAATTGCAGACCGTTTGCGCGCGACTTGGGTTTAAAATTATTCTTTTATGTTTTCTTAATTCGTTTAAACATTACTTACTTTTTGTTCTGTTTATTTTCATTTCTTTCATTTCATTGGCTAGTTAGTCATGTGAAAGACTGAGTAGTTATATCTAAAATACGTAAATTTGCTTTGCTGTCATTTGAGAAATACATCTTCCTTTTCATTCTTTTTCGAAATTATATTTAAATACAAGTTAGTCAGACTTATAGCAATACGATTACGGAGAAGACGAAATTATAATTAAGGTGTACACTCGTGTATATAATATAAATATATAATATAATATATATGTATATGTATATATACGTATATGTATATTATAGAGAGAGAGAGAACAAAAATAAGTAATAAAAATAATTTCCTTTCATCAAATTGGTCAACAAATTCATCTTATCATATGTATACAAATATTTATACATGCCTCTAAAAGTATAGATCGGTAATACACAAGCTACAGCTGTATCTAAATACAATTCTAAAATACGTTTTTTTTATATTATCATTATTATGTAAAATGTAATGTAAAAATTATCCATTTACTCTCTCTCTGACACTCTTACTTAATTTGTTTACTTTATCCTTTTTTCTTTATCTTTTAATTTTTACTCAGCCTTGAACTTACAAACTTAATACGAGTTTCGTGTTTATTCTAGATAGATATATATATATTCTACTGCGGCGCATGGAGTTGTGGAAACCATGCAGGCAGTCGCAACATTAATTTGATTATTTTTCTTTTGTGCTTCAACGATTAACTTATGATTTCATTGTCTGCTATTCTTCTATTTTTTCAAAACCTTGTTTCATGTTAACTTTTTTTTCCCAGTTGCACTTTATTTATTCATGTTTTTCTTTCCGCTTCAGAGTTTTACCGTCCTGCCTAGCAACCACGCATGCGTCACGCAGTTTAATGGTAAGTATAAGTACTTTACGCTCGCTCACTCTGTTGGCGTTTGCTCGTGTAACTGAACGAAATGACACTTGATTTAATCTTAAAAACGTTAACTCGCCTCATTCGCTCGTTACTGCTATCAGTTTGTTTTGTTTTCATAAACCTTTTGTGCTCCTTGCCTTTGAAACCCAGCGCCAAAGCTCGTCGCTTGCGCCATGGTTGTCATTCTCGTAATAAAAGGTTACTTATTTGTTAAAAACAAATTTCCTTCGTCGTTATATTTTTATTTCATATTCTCGCGGCTGTACACACAAGATGATAAAGTCAAACATGATTATTAATAATGTCATAAATTGACAGTTTACTCTTGAGAGTAAAACAAAATTTAATTCATGATTACAATTCATTGAAGTTCGATTTCAACCTTCGTCCTAATATTAAAATTCAACCATTTCATTAACAACAAATTTAAAAAGGATAAAACCATTCGAATGCAACACTAAAATGGTATACAATTCGTTGATCAATATTGCAGATAAATATTGTAATAAAACTTGTCCATCAGTATAAACAATACAACAATTTAAATAAATAGCCAAGTCAAATATAAATGTATTTAAATACTTCAGCCGCGAAAATTACTTGCGCCGAGTGTTCCATTTTTAATTTTTTTTTTTTATTTTTTTTTTTTTTATTGTGGAAGTCGGTTGATTTGAATTAACAGAGATCGACAATCCAAGGGCAAGCTCGAGCTATGTTGAGCGCATCACTCCATCGAGAGTTGATTTAAAATGGTCATGAAGTGGGCCACTCTTTAAAATCAAAACCTTGCTGGGGCCCGGGTTTAGGGGCGCTGGCAGCATACCCACCTTGGTTGGTATCTGCGCCTTGGTACGACCGCTGTGGATAGGTCGTGTCAGCGTAACTGCCGTAGCCAGAATAAGAGTAATCCGCAGTTTTGGCCGAGCTGGTGCTAGAGCCTGGCGCGCCCGATCCTGTTGTTTGCCTGGAGTACATGTCACCTGTAACATCAACCAAAATTGAATGGAGCCGAACGACGCGTCCCATCCCTCGTGTCTTCTCTTCTTCTTAATATCTCATTTTTGCTATCATTCGTACGTTCAAGGTTTTTTATCAAGCATAAAGCGATTTCAAAAATAAAGTTTATTTGTTTTTGTTTCATGTTGAAATGACTGTCTTAAAAAAAAAGTCTATATAGAATAGATAGATTTTTTTTTTGTTTTCGTTTTATTTTAACGAGGAATGGGCCGTCTCGACTTATCCCCTATGTGGCGCTGTTGTCGTTTTACTGGAAGTCAGTTTTGTATTAAAATTTATTTATCAATTCGTGAACATATCTTGATTTGAATATTTTGCAGTAAATTATTTTTGTGAAAGAAATAAAAAAAAAAAAAAAAAATAGAATTGTATAATAATTCTTTTTCTGTAATTTATTGATTAAAATTTTTCGCAAAAGAAAATTACTTTTATGAGTGAAAATTTCATATCTAACAGAAAATTATTCAAGACATTAGCGCCACTAGGATAATTCGATGTAACAGGTACCTTCCATCTTACTAACAAATGTATTATAAATGAAGAGTATTTCATCACAAGTTAATATTTCTAATTGAAACGTTGAAATAGATTCATGCTTAATAAATTGTGCAAATTGTTAGGAAACTAATAGTGACATTCGTGAAGTTCAGAAACCACTTGCGAATGAAAATATTAACGTTCGATCACTTCCAGAT